>SJYW01040055.1:3196611-3208291 GCA_006410735.1 Raphicerus campestris
CTAGAGGGGTGGGAGGGGGTGGGAGGTGGGAGGGAGGTTCAAGAGAGAGGGTACAGATGTATGCCTATGGTTGATTCAGGTTGATGTATAGCAGAAACCAACACAATACTGTAAATTGATTAGCCTTCCATTAAAGTAAAAAGATGTCTACAGTGTCACTTGCTGTGTTATCTTGGGAACTCTGACTCTCAGTTTCCTCACTTGCCAATAGATGTGATATCTTTATCTGCAGCATCTGGCAAACAGGCGGTGCTCAGTAGGTTGTGCGGAAAGAATCCAGACAGATGGGCAGAGTTCCAGGGTGGGTACCTCTCAGCAGGGGAGGAAGGCTGACTCACTCCAGCCAATCTTGATTCCTCCCCTCCCTCCCAAGGAGGAGGGCTCAGCTTCCTCTCAAGGACCGTTATGCCTTGTGAGGACTGTGAGGAAAATCTGAAAAATGCAGGCTCTGTTCTTGTTCACCCTTATCCATGGGTTGACCTAAGGAATTCAGGATATTTCAGAGGGCAGAAATTTCCCAAACATGTCACTGTCTGACCATTCTTAAGAGGCTGTCTATCTATGGTGTTACTTTGGGATTCAAATTTCCCAAGATGTAGACGTCTTAACGAGAGGCTGCTGAGAGGAAGTGGAGGGATCGTGTACCCATTCCACAGGTGGTAAAACCTCACATCGTCTTCAAACTCCTCAGAGCCTGGGAACTCACATAAGTTGTCAGGAATCTACTGAGAAGAGGTCCCTGGCTTCCAGGTGTCCCCTCTCCTCCAGCTAAATGATACTTCTCTTTTTGTTCTTATGGTGGGGGCAACATCCCCATGGGGCCTTTCTACTTTGAGTGAGTTTCTAGAAGCAAGAAAGAGAGTTGACCCTTCTCAGTGCAGTCACAAGATATGAAGCAGAGTCAAGAATGGATTGCCTGGACTTCCCTGCTGATCCAATGGCTAAGACTCTGAGCTTCCAGTGCAGGGGGCCTGGGTTCGATCCCTGGTCAGGGAGCTAGATCCCACATGCTACAACTCAGAGTTCACATGCTGCAATTAAAGCTCCCGCATGTCACAACTAAGGCAGAAAAAAAAAAAAAAAAAAAAAAAAATTGTGATTGGTACCTGAAGATTCACTTGAAGATTATTCACAATAGTCCCAAAGTAGAAGTCACCAGAATACCCATCAGTGAATGAATGAACAGATAAATAAAAGCAGAAAAAGGAATGAAGTTCTGACCCATGCTACAACACGGAGGAAGCTTGAGGGCCTCACGCCAAGTGAAGAAACCAGACACAAAAAACTGCATGTTATATGAGTCCGCTCATGTGAAATGTTCAGAGTAGGTTAATTTGTAGAGACAGAAAGTAGGTTAATGATTGCTTAGGCCTGGGGGAAAGGGTGGATGTTGGGAGCAATGACATGCGGCTGCTAATAGGTAGGGGGTTTCTTTGGGAGGTGATGAAAATGTTCTAATATTGATTGCAGTGATGGTCACACAACTCTGTGAATAGACTGAAAACCATTAAATTGTACATTTTAAATATGTGAACTGTATCTGAATAAGTGAAAGTGTTAGTCACTCAGTCTTGTCTGAGTCTTTGCGACCCCATTGGATCATAGCCCACCAGGCTCTTCTATCTGTGGAATTCTTTAGGCAAGAATACTGGAGTGGGTTGCCATTCCCTTCTCCAGGGATCTTCCCGACCCAGGGATTGAACTCGTCTCCTGCACGGCAGGCAGATACTTTACCATCTGAGCCACCAGGAAAGTCTGTATCTCAGTAAAGCTGTTAAAAAGATGTGGATCTAGGGAAAAGAAACAAATGGCTTCTGTCAGCTATGTGCTCTTCCACGTATCTGCTCCTGCAAGCAGTCATCTTGTAGGGAAAGAAACAAGACAGTCTGTCTGGAAAGAGCATTGAGTACAACACTGATTCAGGGAACTTCACGTGGATTCAAGATGGTCCTTCAGCTTTTCTTTATGCAAGATGCTGTAAAGATGGTCCCCGCCTATAGAAAGCTAGTGGTCAAGCAGGGAGATTGGCCAGTTCATGTCAAAAAAGAGCTCGGAATGCTGGTAAAATTCCCGCTTTCTTCTCGAGGAAATATTGAACTTGAGGCTGCCCATGGGAGGCCAGTTGTGGCTATGAGGCACAGCACTAATCTTTTCATGTTTGTCACCAAAATTTGCTCAACGTGGAAAACTTGCTTTTCTTACAAACGAACACTGTTTTCATTGAACACTGAGACAGTGCACCTCAAAGGAATGTTGATCCAATTTACTTTAAGAGCTAGGAGACATAGGGGAAAGTGGCATTCAAGCCAAGGAAAGCCACAGAGTATTCCAAACTGCTGGAGTATTCCAGAAGTTTACCTTGACTCCATAAGAGGTATGACAGGGCAGGAACAGCTGGATGAATGCTGTGATGTGGAGCAAACCAGGGAGTTGGGTTAACCATCAGGGCTTTGGACCCTGAAGACTGTGTCACACTATAAGTGTTGAGATTGTGCTGTAATAATTGCTGACTTGTTTCATGTTGCTTTCATATCCCTTGAAGTATGCCAGCCAAAATTCTAGTATTTGACATAGCTGAGAGAGCTAGCGATTATCTACTTATTTCCTAAAGTCCCTTCTGATGACGATTGCTGGGTGAAATACAGGAAGGGCTTTTCTGGTGGCTCAGACAATAAAGAATAAGCCTGCAATACAGGACACCTGGGCTTAATCCCCGGGTCAGGAAGATCCTCTGAAGAAAGGAATGGCAACCCACTTCAACCTTCTTGCCTGAAAAATCCTATGTGTGGGGTGTTTTTTTGCCTTTAAACCTGATTGTTCTTATTTTGTAACTTTTCATTTTGCATTGGGATATAGCCGATTAATAGGGCTTCCCTGGTGACTCAGATGATAAAGAATCTACCTGGAATGCAGGAGACCTGGGTTCGGAGAAAGGAATGGCTACCCACTTCAATATTTTTGCCTGAAGATCCCAGCCCGTGAGGTCACAAAAAGTTGACAATTGAGCAACTAACACTTACTTAAAGGCAATCCAGTTAAATTTGAATTTCAGAGAAAAGAGTAATTTTAGTGTGTGTCCCATGCAATATTCATTGATCTGAAATTGAAGTTTAGCTGGGAGTCTTCTATTTTTATCTGCTAAATCTGGCAACCTTACCTCTGATTCCCTTCTAGTCACCACAAAAATGATAAATGCAGCCCCGCTTCAGGGCTAATATTTTGTGATGTGCACCATCTAGTGGTTACACGAAGAGGAAACCAGGAACCGTCTCTTGAGAAACAACTTGAAAACTGCAAATGAGAAAGCTGAAGAGAAACAACTAGGCTTTAATTTTTTAAATTCTTAAAGTTTCTTTTTTACTTACTTCTTTGGGTGTGGTGTCTGTGATCAGGTCAACCCCTTAAAATGTCCACCAAATATCTTAAATCCTTGGTAAACTGGCCAGTGTTTAAACAGCAACCCTCGCTGGGCTGAGGCTCTGGGCTCCTCCGTTAATACCTAAAGGCAAATACCCAGCCTTGTCCCGGTCTGTTGTGGTTCCTAGCGTTCCTGGTGATGCTTTACAATAAGCATGTGGCATCCAGCCATATCCATCAAGTACAGTAAATGTCAGGCTGGTGCAATTTCATTAAACCCAGCCAGGCCTGCGTGAAGACTGGAGGAAGCAAGTATTTCCTGTTTACTATTTTACCAAGAGGGTACAGGGTAAGTGCCAAAGGGAATTGGTCCCATCTGATGGGCCTCTAGCTGCACATTGCTGTCACTTGGGGTGTTTTTTGCCTTTTAAACCCAATTGTTTTTATTTTTTAGCTTTTTACTTTGTATTGGGATATAGCCGATTAATAGGGCTTCCCTGGTGGCTCAGATAATAAAGAATCCACCTGGAATGCAGGAGACCTGGGTTCGATACCCTGAGTTGGGAAGATCCACTGGAGAAAGGAATGGCTACCCACTCTAGTATTCATGCCTCAAGAACTCCATGGACAGAGGAGCCCAGCAAGCTAGAGTCCATGGGGTCACAAAGAGTTGGACATGACTGAGCTTGCATGCACGCATCGTCAATTAACAGTATCGACTAAAGAAATAGTCACAACCTAAAAGATAAGAGCTACGTTTTATTTGGTGGGAATTTTTAGGACTTCAAGCCCGGGGAGACAGCATCTCGAGTGACCCTGAGAGAACTGTTCCAAGGAGGAGGTGGTGGGGAGGAGTGAGATTATATAGAAGTTTGCAATGGGAGGGGAGAGGGTGCTGGAAGGTGGGGAGGTGGAGGGGGGTGGGAGGGCAGCTAGTCTGAACATCAGAAGATTATTGTTACGGAAAACCAGATATCTCAAGTTAAAGAATTTAGCGCTTTTCTATGTATGGGAAGATGACCAGAGTCTGGGCTTACTGAAATCATGCCTTTCATATGCATCTCAGCTATCTGGGGCCAGTATCCAATGTGCTCACTGTAGGCTGCAGCTCTAAGGCTGCTAGATAGCAGGCATTGTTCTTTCTGGTTGCCCTCTGGGCTCAGAAATTCACTTTTGGAGGGCCGGAATCGCTGATGCCTGCGACATCCTTATGTATTGACATGGCAGGAAATCCTCCATTTCTCAATCGTGTNGAGTGGCTGCAGCTCTAAGGCTGCTAGATAGCAGGCATTGTTCTTTCTGGTTGCCCTCTGGGCTCAGAAATTCACTTTTGGAGGGCCGGAATCGCTGATGCCTGCGACATCCTTATGTATCGACATGGCAGGAAATCCTCCATTTCTCAATCGTGTTGTGATGGTTTCAGATGGACAACTCAGCCAAAATAGACATGTATCCATTCTCGCCTGGTGGCGCTAGTGGTAAAGAACCCGCCTGCCAATGCAGGAGACGTAAGAGACGTGGGTTTGATCCTTGGGTTGGGAAGATCCCCTGGAGGAGGAAGTGGCAACCCACTGCAGTAATCTTGCCTGGAGAATCCCATGGACAGAGGAGCCTGGTGGGCTATAGTCCATGGGGTTGCAAAGAGTCGGACATGACTGAATGCCTGAGTATTCTCACCTGGGGTGTTTTTAAAAGTCCCAGTGCCTATGCCTTCCCCCTTCAGCCTCTGTCTTTCCCTTCTCGTCCCTTGCCCCTCCTTTTCTTCTCTTTTTCTCCTATTTAAATCATGTGAGTTTATACATCCAAGTGGGATTACTCTAAAGGCAAAGCTGACAACAGTAAGAGATGGTCAGATTTCCTAAAACTGAAATCAGATTTCACCCTAGAACTTGAGATATTTTATGGACAAAACCTCAGNATGTGAGTTTATACATCCAAGTGGGATTACTCTAAAGGCAAAGCTGACAACAGTAAGAGATGGTCAGATTTCCTAAAACTGAAATCAGATTTCACCCTAGAACTTGAGATATTTTATGGACAAAACCTCAGCATATTCACTGAGGCCCTCTCTGTGTTCTTTTGCTTTACAGACCAGGCTGAAAGGCAAAGGAGCTTCCCTGCCGCCAATTCAGTGTCTGCGGTTCTGGGATTTCATTGCAAATACTTATGAAATGATATAGAAATTCCACTGGTAGTTTAGCCTGGGAGAAAATTCCAGAGCTCAATTTGTTCTTTGAATAGGTTTTAGAATAAACTATTTAGGGGGAGAGAGAATTTGGGGATAGAAACTGAATTTCATAATACCCTCTAAATGGACAAGTTGTCTCTATCGTTATAACAATTTTAATAGTGAAAGCTAATACCTGCAATTTTTGATGGCCCCTTATTAATCAGGACACTTTGCACACACACTATCCTCTTTAACTCTCAGAGCAACCCTAGGTAGCTAGGAACTATATCCCCATATTGCATGCGTGCGTGCTAAGTCGCTTCAGTCATGTCTGACTCTTTGTGATTCTATGGACTGTAGCCCACCATGCTCCTCTGTTCATGGGATTCTCCAGGCAAGAATACTGAAGTGGGTTGCTGTGCCCTTCTCCAGGGGATCTTCCTGATCCAGAGACTGAACTTGCATCTCGTATGTCTCTTGCATCGATAGATGGGTTCCCTGGTAACTCAGCTGGTAAAAAAAATCCACCTGCAATGCAGAAGACCCCAGTTAAATTCCTGGGCTGGGAAGATCTGCTGGAGAAGGGATAGGCTACCCATTCCAGTATTCTTGGGCTTCCCTTGTGGCTCAGCTAGTAAAGAATCTGCCTGCAATGTGGGAGACCTGGGTTAGATCCCTGGGTTGGGAAGTATTCTGGCCTGAATAATTCCATGGACTGTATAGTCCTTGGGNATGTAGGTTGCTATATGTCCCACTCAACCCCACTGAGTGAATGGATTAAATAAATAAACTTCATTTAGGGGCCTGTTGATGCTACAGTTATGCTTGTCCAAGTTTAAAAGTGAATTTTATTTTAGAAATATTTTTTTAAGGTGAATACTGGCCTTGGCATATTAGCGGGTCAAAGAGAAGTGTAGTGAAAAGCGCACTAAATCCAGAATCAGGGGACAAAGTTTCCATCATTTTGCCACTAGCTCTTGGTATTCATTCGGGCAAGCCACTGATCACTTCTGACACTTAGTTTCCTTCTTTTTTTTTTCTTTAAATTGAGGTGTGGTTGATTTACAGCATTGTTATTAACATTGGTTTCAGATATGCAGCAAGGTGGTTCAGTTATATATATATATTGTATATATTATTTTTTGGATTCTCTTCCATTATAAGATATTGAGTATTAAAAAAAAAATAAAGTGAGCACTGTTCTTGTACCCAGAAGATTTACATTCCAGGCCAAGCCCTGCCACTTCCTATCTGGATGGCCCTAAGGGAGACATGCTTCCTCCATGGGACTTGGTCTCCTCTCTGAGTGGGGCAACTGGACCAGGACTCTTAAAGATGGAGAGTCTCTCTAGGTATCGGTTGTATGAGTGAGATGAGGTCCCTACTTTCTGCTGGAGTTCACAGATCCATGATTCTTCCAGCCAAGCAAGCCCACAGCTGCGTGTCAGTTAGGGGAGAGAGACTAGAGGTCACTGACATTTAAAGGAACCAAGGAGAAGCACCGGCAGGAGGACGTGTCTCATTTTTGTTGGTGTCTGGTTTTGATTTCTGGTCCTGCAGCTGGAATGAGTTTCCAAAGTACACAAACCTCTCACACTAAAAGCAAACAGTGACTTTAGAGATGACATTGGACTGGGGCTCAAGGACCCGGATTCCAACCCAACTCTGTCACTGACCCTTGGTCCCACCCTCTTCTCAGGCCTCAGTTTCTTCATCTGTATAATGAATAAGTTTGTGTCCTTCTGTTGTTTAGCCAACAAGTTGTGTCTGACTCTTTGTGACGCCATGGACTGTCGCCCACCAGGCTCCTCTGTCCATGAGAATTTCCAGGCAAGAATACTGGAGTGAGTTGCCATTTTCTCCTCCAGGGGATCTTCTTCACCCAGGGAGGGGACCCACATCTCCTGCTTAGCAGGTGGATTCTTTACCACTGAGCCATCAGGAAAGAGCCTAAGTATTCTAAGGATTTTTTTAAATTATTTATTTATTTATATTTATTTATGGCTGCACCAGGTCTTAGTTGAGGCACGAAGGATTTTTGATTCTCGTTGTGGCAAGCAGACTCTTACTTGGAGCATGTGGGATCTAGCTCCAGACCAGGCATCAAACTTGTTTCCCCTACATTGGGAGTACAGAGTCTTAGCCACTGGACTACCCCGCCAGGGAAGTCCCCAGGGGTCCTAAGCTTTTATCTGGCCTCTGCTATTTCCCAGTACTGGTGGCATCTTTTTCCCCTTTTAAACTTGCCTGTCCTGTGTCAAATCAGAATTGGCACAGCATCAGCACGTTTATGATTTTACAAGCCCTGAAACATGCTTTGCAATTAAATGATGAAGTCATTGGAGTATTGTATGGAAACCCCAAGGTCTTGAACAAGGGTAAGACTTTGGAATTGTAAGAGGAATGGAAAGGCTTTCATGGTAGAAACACCTGTCCTTGATCTTGAAACCAGCTGGACCAGTGACCACAGACTGCAGGAGACTGCTTTGGGAATACTGTCTGGCACTTTCCCCTAGGATGTCATATAGGGGCAGTTTGGGTGCTACTTGGGCAAATCACTAAAAACAAATCAAAATCTCCAGGGAAAAGGTCATTTCAAATATCTTTCAGTCTTCCTGATTCCTTTAAGAGGCCAGTTGTGGGGCTCGAACATTTTAATAACTCTCAAACCTTTGCTATTCTGTCCCTCTATCCCCACTTTTTACTAAACAGAGCTCAGGCTCGGAATCTTTATCAGTCTAGAATTTGATAATATTGTCTTGCTTTACTGCATTTATTTTGTGGTTACTTTCCATGAGTGGAAGTTAGTATTATTTTTCCATTTATCTTAAAAGACAAACATTTAAGTTAAAAAAAAAAACCCAAGCTGATTTCTATAAAATTATTAAGGAATAGCATGTGTTCTACACAGATACTACAACATGGGGCTGGTGGTCCCTGGGGTTTGGTGGGTAGCATTCCCCAGCCCAAACTGGCATCATTCAGATAGGGGAGGGTTTTCTGGATACCACGATAGTGCTTATAATGCCATTTAGATCTACTGGATAACTCAGATTTTGGTAATTTTTTTTCCTTTTAAAACCAATGTTTATCTTTTCCTGATTAATTTATGCAAAACCTGGAACTACACAAAAACATGTAGAATTAAAGGAGAAAATACTTTTAAAAATATATGGAATAGAATGAAAAATCATTCTCTCTCTATTCAGAAATAAACACTCTGAGTATGTTGGAAAGTTTTTCTTCCTCAGAGCACCAACATAGCCATTATTATAATGTATATGTTTTATTTTTGTAGCCAATTTTGCTGCCTTAACATATAACATAAATGTGACCCCACACCATTCAAGACTCTTAATAAACATCTTAAATGGCTGTAGGTCTTTAACACAGAGAAGCCCCATAGTGGATTTAACCATTCCCCAGCTGCTGGAAATCTGGGTTATATCCAATTTTGTCTATTAAAATGTGATGGATGGTTTTATGCATGTTTTGCCTGCATTTGGATTTCTTAAAATGTTTTTTATTAGAGTATAATCGATTTACAACGTGGTGTTAGTTTCAGCGTACAGCAAAGTGAATAGGATCAGTTACACATATACATACATCCACTGTTTTTTTAGATTCTTTTCCCATATAAGTCATTACAGAGTATTAAGTAGAATCCCTGTGATATACGGTAGGTGTTGCTTGTACTTTGGGTGGTTTCTTAAAAATAATTTGAGAAGTGGCATTCCTAGGTGGGAAGATTTTTAAGGCTTTGGGGGTACATATTGCTAAGCTTTTTCCAAAGCATGGGAACCTGAAGCTACTCTGATCTGAACCGATGTGACTGAACACGCTCAGGTTTGTGCATGTAAGGTGGCCTTGTTATTGGAAAGAGTTCAGAATGGGCCACTTTGGGGCAGTTACTGAAACTTAACCACCTCCTGCTAATGCAGGTCTGACTAGCCCCTCCCCTATCTGTAATTCAAGAGCAAGTTTTCTTCACAGCTAGGCTCTCAAGTGTTCACGTTTTGGNAGAATAAAATGCAAAATCACTCACCACCGTTAACAGAGCCCCTGTCTCTTATACACATCTCTGGCATCATTCAGATAGGGGAGGGTTTTCTGGATACCACGATAGTGCTTATAATGCCATTTAGATCTACTGGATAACTCAGATTTTGGTAATTTTTTTTCCTTTTAAAACCAATGTTTATCTTTTCCTGATTAATTTATGCAAAACCTGGAACTACACAAAAACATGTAGAATTAAAGGAGAAAATACTTTTAAAAATATATGGAATAGAATGAAAAATCATTCTCTCTCTATTCAGAAATAAACACTCTGAGTATGTTGGAAAGTTTTTCTTCCTCAGAGCACCAACATAGCCATTATTATAATGTATATGTTTTATTTTTGTAGCCAATTTTGCTGCCTTAACATATAACATAAATGTGACCCCACACCATTCAAGACTCTTAATAAACATCTTAAATGGCTGTAGGTCTTTAACACAGAGAAGCCCCATAGTGGATTTAACCATTCCCCAGCTGCTGGAAATCTGGGTTATATCCAATTTTGTCTATTAAAATGTGATGGATGGTTTTATGCATGTTTTGCCTGCATTTGGATTTCTTAAAATGTTTTTTATTAGAGTATAATCGATTTACAACGTGGTGTTAGTTTCAGCGTACAGCAAAGTGAATAGGATCAGTTACACATATACATACATCCACTGTTTTTTTAGATTCTTTTCCCATATAAGTCATTACAGAGTATTAAGTAGAATCCCTGTGATATACGGTAGGTGTTGCTTGTACTTTGGGTGGTTTCTTAAAAATAATTTGAGAAGTGGCATTCCTAGGTGGGAAGATTTTTAAGGCTTTGGGGGTACATATTGCTAAGCTTTTTCCAAAGCATGGGAACCTGAAGCTACTCTGATCTGAACCGATGTGACTGAACACGCTCAGGTTTGTGCATGTAAGGTGGCCTTGTTATTGGAAAGAGTTCAGAATGGGCCACTTTGGGGCAGTTACTGAAACTTAACCACCTCCTGCTAATGCAGGTCTGACTAGCCCCTCCCCTATCTGTAATTCAAGAGCAAGTTTTCTTCACAGCTAGGCTCTCAAGTGTTCACGTTTTGGCTCAGAAAGTACACGTGTCATGAACGTCACCTTATGTGATTCTTCGTCATGTAAAGGGATCAACAACTGTTTTTTCCTTTCTAATGGCTGTGCCAGGTCTTAGCTGTGACGTGGAATCTTCCATCTTCATTCTAGCACATTGGATCTAGTTCCCTGACCAGAGATGAAACGTGGGCCCCTACATTGGAACGTGGACTCTTAGCCACTGGACAACCAGACAAATTCCAAGAACCGTCGATTTTTTTTTGAGGAATCTCCGTACTGTTTTCCATAGTGGTTGCACCAATTTACACTCCCACAAACAGGGACCAAGGGTTCCCTTTTCCCCATATCCTTGCCAACACTTGTTTCTTTTTGATGATAGCCACTGTAAGAGGTGTGAAAAGGTATCTCATTGTGGTTCTGATTGCCCTGATGATTAGTGATGTTGAGCATCTTATCATGTGCTTATCAGCCTTTATATATCTTTCTTGGAAAAATGTCTATTCAGGTGTCCTCTACCCATTTTTAAACTGGGTGACAGTGAAAGTCGCTCAGTCATGTTCGACTCTTTGTGACCCCATGGACTGTAGCCTGCCAGGCCCCTCTGTCCATGGGGCATTCTCCAGGCCAGAATACTGGAGTGGGTAATCAGCCATTCCCTTCTCCAGGGGATCTTTCCAACCCAGGGATTGAATCCAGGTCTCCTGCATTGCAGGTGGATTCTTTACTGTCTGCGCCACCAGGGAAGCCCACTCAGAGGACTTTTGAACTGGGATTGAGCTTCAGGTCTATTCAGGTCCTCTGCCCATTTTTAAATTGGGTAGTTAGTTCTTATGATGTTGAATTATGAGTTCTTTGTATATTTTGGATATTAACCCCTTGTTAAATATATCATTTGAAAGTATGTTCTCTCGAATGGAAATATGTCCTCCCGTTCAGGAGGACATATTTTCATTTTGTTGATAGCATCCTTTGTTATGTAAAAGCTTTTCAGTTTGATGCAGCTCCATTTGTTTACTTTTGCTCTTCTTTCCAATGCTT
>SJYW01040055.1:3213492-3226437 GCA_006410735.1 Raphicerus campestris
ACTGACCTTTTCCAGTCCTGTGGCCACTGCTGAGTTTTCCAAATTTGCTGGCATATTGAGTGCAGCATTTTCACAGCATCATCTTTTAGGCTTTGAAATAGCTCAGCTGGAATTCCATCACCTCCACTAGCTTTGTTTGTAGTAATGCTTTCTACATGGAAGATCAAAGGCAGGTGGAAGGAATGTTTGAAGGCAGGTGGATAAGGGACAACAGAGGATGAGATGCTTGGATGGCATCACTGACTCAGTGGACATGCGTTTTAACAAAATGGTGAAGGACAGGGAAGCCTGGCATGCTGCAGTCCATGGGGTTGCAAAGCGTCAGACAGGACAGAGTGAGTCAACAATAACCACAGTGCTTAAGGCCCACTTGACGTCACATTCCAGGATGTCTGGTTCTAGGTGAGTGATCACACTGTTGTGGTTACCCGGGTCATTAAGACCTTTTTTGTATAGTTTTTCTGTGTACTCTTACCACTTCTTCTTAATATCTTCTGCTTCTGTTAGGTCCATACTGTTTCTGTCCTTTATTGTGCCTATTTGCATAAAATGTTCCCTTGGTATCTCTTATTTTCTTGAAGAGATCTCTAGAATTTCCCATTCTATTTTTTTCCTTTATATCTCTGCCTTGTTCACCAAGGAGACTTTCATATCTCTCCTTGCCATTCTTTGGAACTCTGCATTGAGATGGATATATCTTTCCTTTTCTCCTTTGCCTTTTGCTTCTCTCTTTTCTCAGATATTTGCAATGCCTCCTCAGACAATTATTTTGCCTTCCTGCATTTCTTTTTCTTGTGGATGGTTTTGATCTCCACCTCCTGCTCAATTTTATAAACTCTGTCTATAGTTCTTCAGGCACTCTGTATATCAGATATAATCCCTTGAATCTATTTGTCACTTCTCCTATATAATTGTAAGGGATTTAATTTAGGTTATACTTGAACAGCCTATTGGTTTTCCCTACTTTCTTCAATTTTATGCTGAATTTTGCCATAAGGAGTTCATATTTAATCCAAAGTCAACTGCCAATCTTTTTTTGCTTACTGTATAGAGCTTCTCTATCTTTAGCTACAGAGAATATAATCAATCTGATTTCAATATTGATCATCTCGAGATGACCATGTGTCAAGTCGTCTCTTGTGTTGTTGAAAGAGGATGTCTTGGCAACTCTGTTAGCCTTTGCCCTGTTTCATTTTGTACTCCAAGGACAAACTTGCCTGTTACTCTAGGTATTTCTTGACTTCCCTCTTCTGTATTCCAGTCCCCTGTGATTAAAAGGACATCTTTTTTTTTTTTTTGTATTAATTGTAGAAGATCTTGTAGGTCTTCATAGAACCATTCTACTTCAGCTTCTTCAGCATTAGCCGTTGGGCATAGACTTCAATTATTATGATATTGAATGGGTTTCCTTGGAAATGAACAGAGATCATTCTGTCATTTTTCAGATTGTCCCCAAGTACTGAATTTTGACTATGAAGGCTACTCTTCTAAGGGATTTTTGCCCGTAGTAGTAGATATAATGGTAGTCTGAATTAAATTTACCCCTTTCTGTCTGTTTTAGTTCACTGATTCCTAAAATGTCAGTGTTCACTCTTGCCATCTCCTGTTTGACCAGGTCCAATTTACCTTGATTCATGCACCTAACATTCCTAATTCCTATGAGATATTGTTCTTTACAGTATTGGACTTTTTGGTCACCACCAGACACATTCACAATTGTGTGTCATTTCTGCTTTGGCTCAGTGTCTTCATTCCTTTTGAAGTTATTTTCCCACTCTTCTCTACTAGTATATTGGACACCTACTGACCTGGGGTTTGTCTTTCAGTATTATGTCTTTTTGTCTTTTCATACTGTTCATAGGGTTCTCATGTCTAGAATGCTGAAGTGATTTGCCATTCCCTTCTCCAGTGGACCACGTTTTGTCAGAACTCTCCACCATGACCCGTCCATCTTGGGTGGCCCTACATGGCAAGGCTCATAGTTTCATTCAGTTACACCAAGCTGTGATCCATGTAATCATTTTGGTTAGTTTTCTGTGATTGTGGTTTTCATTCTGTCTGCTCTCTGATGGATGGGGACAGGTTGTTGATAATGTCCCTGGACATCATTCCTTGCTATATTATAGAATTAAATATTGTCCAGTTTAATATAACTCACATAGTTTAATAACTGTGAAATTAAAAAAAGTTAATCAAAGCATACTTTAGAAACAGATTGATAATGTGATTTTTGCAACTTCATATTTTATCTGGTACTTTGGATGTTGGTCTTTCAGTACATTGTACTGCATTGTGTAAATTGAAACACTTGGGTTAAGGCTTAACATAGTTATGTTTTTGTCCACAGATTAGGCTTTCTTCCAACATTGTTTTCCTTCATATTACTAATAAATTTAGTTACTTCTGTCTGTAATGTAGGATTTTTTCATTGGGTAATATGCCCAAGAGATGGTCAGAAAGTTTATGTGCAAATATGAGATAGAGTTATCGTTAATGTAATATTTATTGTACATCTGCAACAGGGTATCATTATATGACAAAATACATAAAGAATAACTTCCACTATGAAATATTAACCAACCTACTGGGATAGATGAGCTATATTTTAGGCACTGGTTTGAAAAGAAGTACATGATTATATTCCGAAGAATGACAATACAAAGTGCTTTAATTCAGGAAGGTGTACAGGCCTTTGCTGATATTTTTCCTGCCTGATATATTTGTCAATTCGTGTTGCTATCCATTCAAATTCTTTGCATTTTCTAAAGAATCAGAGAGTCACCCTATACAATCTTTTCCTTCTCTTCAATCCCTCAATACACATTATATAGTCTTTTTTGTTTATCATTGTTAAAATATTGCTGAGAGTCAATACTGGGAAAAGCCTATTATAATATTTTTTTCTCAACACACTATCATAAAATATCACAGATGGTTCTCTACTGTATGCTTATTGTCAGTTTTGAATTTGGAGACGTGTAGCAATTCTTTTCTTTTGACAATTTTGTCTTGAGAGCTTTTGCAAATGCTCCTGGTTTCTGGGATCGTTTTCATGAAGAATGCCTTTTGTAGTGGGGCAATTTGTAGATATGATCATCTACTTTATCTACTCTGTGTTGCCTGGGTTGTTGAAGATGATAAAATTCATACCGGATGGTCGGCTATATAATAGACTCACATTCCCCTGTTATGTTTCTCCTTTGGGATTTATAAGGAGTGGACATTCACAGTTTATGTCTTTAAGTCTTGGAAACTAAAATTTCAAGCTAAACTAAGTGATCCTGCACAATGAATTTTTTTTAGCTGGAACGGCAAACCTTTATGCACTAAACTAAAACATGTTCTACATGTTCTCAACCTAAAACATTGAAGTACACAAAGATGCATTCTTAAATTGTTACTAACTGGACTTGATTTGAGGCAAAATGGGTATTGAATTATTAGAAGCAATGGTCAGCAAAGGACAAAAGTCATAGTGTATAGATACCAAAAAAGTCAATTATTAGCTCTGTCCACTTTACCTTGTGACAATGAGAGTCACTTAAACTTCGTGAGTAACTATTTCACCCTTTTTGTAAATTAGGAAACTTAAACCAAGAACCCCTCTCTTTCATTTTAAAATTATCTAATACCTACATTCTTTTGAGTGGTGTGTGTTTCTGTGAATGAAGTAGAAAGTGATAAAATGATTGCCTATCTGTTATATGTTTACCATTACTATTAAGAAGTGAAGACAGTTAAACTAAGCCTCTATAAGTCTTCTAATAGGTTACTGATTCATGACTTTGGATATGCACAGATGGTTGAGAGGACTAGGATGGTTTATGACTGCCCTCCATTATAGAGTTTCAGTTGAGACATGATCATACCTGTCACCCTAAGGCTTGCCAATAACAAGGTTTTTTTTTTAACCTCTAATTCTTTTTTTTGTTGAAGTATAGTTGATTTATAATAAAATATTAGTTCAAGTGTAGAACATAATGATTGAATATTTTAAATATTATACGTCCATTTAAAATTATTATAAAATAACAGCTGTTCAATATGTTCTTGTCACATATTTATTTTATACACAGTAGTGTGTATCTGTTAATTCCCTACTCCCATCTTGCCTCTTCAAATTTCTCTCTCTCCACTGGAAACTGCTAATTTGTTCTCTGTGACTGTATTTGTTTCATTGTATTTATCCATTTGTTTTTTTTTTTTTACGTTCCATATATAAATGATAACAGAGTATTCAACTTTCTCTTTCCAACTTATTTCACTAAGCATGATATTTGCTAAGTCTATCCCTGTTGCTGCAAATGGCAGAATTTCAGTATTTGTATAACTGAGTAATATTCCTGTGTGTGTGTGTATACCATAGCATCTTTATCTAGTTATTTGCTGAAGGACACTTATGTTGCTTCTATATCTTGGCTATTGTAAATAACACGGCCATGAACATTAGGCTGCATGTATGTTTTCAGTTTTGTGTCTTTGTTTTCCTTGGATGGATATATGCCCAGCAGTGGAACTGTTGGATTATATGATAGTTCTATTTTTGGTGTTTTGTGAAACCTACATTACTATTTTGCATAGTGACTGCACCATTTTACACCTACCAACAGTGTTCAAGGGTTCCTTTTTCTCTCTACCCTCATAAACATTTATTGTTTATAGACTTTTTGATTTATAGGTATTCTGACAGGTATGCAGTAATAGCTCATTGAGGTTAACTTAAAAATTTTTTTAAAACTTTTTAAAATAAGTTATTTCTATTTAATTAGTTTTTATCAGGAGTTTTATCTTGTTCTTTCAATTGAAACAAATTCCTCTGTCTTCATGTTTTGCTTAGCTTTCTCTGTCTCTATGAAATTAGGTAAAAGTTGCCTGTTGTCGTCTTGAAGTGGTTATCTTTGAGTGGTAGAGTCCCTATACAGTCTGCTCGCACCCTGGGAAGAGGTGGGGCTGAAGATGGAGGCGGGGAGGGGAGCTAGGGTCAGAGCCAGAGGTGAGCCATTGCTTCTCCTCTGATCAGTGGCCAACACCTCACTATCCACAGAGGGAGCAGGTCCCAAGTTGCTGAAGCAGAAGTCCCGAGGGTCGGGTCTGAGCTTGTTCTGTCCCCTCTTGAGTGTGTGCTCACCTCTTTCCCTCAGCACCACCCTCAGCCCAGAGGGAGCAGCGCTGGGGTAAGAGGTTCTGTTTTGCGCCTTCAGTGTCCGCCAGGGTGTGGCTGCGGCAGTCCTGACACAGCTCAAAGCCACGCGCTGCTTCTGATGTGCCGCCTCCTTACGCACCTGTACTGACTGTGCCCACGCTTTTCGATGCCACTCCGGGTCTGAGCTGCTTCTGTTCATCACAGCTAAGCACTCCTTTTGGCTGCTGCAGCTCTTGTCCTCGTGTGGAGCTGTGTTGCAAAGCAAGTCGGGTTGGAGCAAGTGCTTGGCTTTGACCAGGGCAGTTGAGAGAAACCAGACAAAATCCCGTGCAGTTTCAATCTGCTTTCTCCACCTGGTTTCAGGAGTAAGGAAATATGTGCAGGTTCTTCATGAGCAAAGTCTAGGTTGATAGCCCTCCGTTTAGTCTCACTAGTTCTCTAAAGCTAAGGGGAGTTGTCTTCACAATGTTGTACCTGAGGGCCAAGCACCCAATGTTTGGCTTAAACTGCTCACTCCCCAAGGAGGATCTCTAGTGGTATAATCTCCTCCATCTTCTGTGTCTCCTCCCAGGGTCACAGGTCCTGATCTGATCTCTTCTCTTCCCCGTCTTCCCAGCTGCATGTGAAATCTTCTTGTAGACTTGGTTGTACAAGAGTCTTTCTGCCAATCCCAGTCTCCACTTAGTTTTCAGTGAGAATTATTCCACATATAGTTGTATTTTTGCTGTATTCGTAAGGGAAGGTGAGCTCTGTATACTCCTACCACCTTAATCGACTCATCAGCACCATGGATTTTCAAGGTTCATCTTNGGTGGCAGTGGTGGTAAAGAACCTGCTTGCTGGTGCAGGAGATGTAAGAGATGTGGGTTCAATTCCTGGGTCAGGAAGATCCCCTAGAGAAGGAAATGGCAACCTGCTTCAGTATTCTTGCCTGGAAAACCATGGACAGAGGAGCCTGGCAGGCTAACAGCCCACAGGATCGCAGAGTCAGACACGACTGAATCACATAGCCTTAGCACAAATCTTAGGTATTTTTACATTCCGACAATCTTTAATTAGTATATTTAGGCCGTTTAAACGTGATGTAATTGTTGATATGCTTGGATCTACTATTTTGGGTTTTCTATTTGTCCCCTATGTTTCTCATTCCTGTCTTCTTCTGGATTATTTAAATAATGTTTAATACTCCACCTTAATCACCTAGTGAGTTTTTTAATATATCTTTTGTGTAATCTGTGTGTGTGTGTGCATGTGGTTTCTCTAGCGACTACAAAATAACTTTCCTAGGATGTTTGGAATTAACATTTTATTGTTCAAGTGAAATGTAGAAATCTTACTACCATATAGATCTCTTTACCCTTCCTCTTTAGACGGTAATTTTTACGTGAATAATTGGGGTTTCCCAGGTGGCACAATGGTAAATAATCTGCCTGCCAACACAGGAGACATAAGAGATGACAGTTTGATCCATGGGTTGGGAAGATTCCCTGGAATAGGAAATGGCAACCCACTCCAGTATTCTTGCCTGGAAAATTCCATGGAGAGAAAAGCCTGGTGGGCTACAGTCCAAGGCGGTCATGCATAGTCAGACTCGACTGAGCACACACAAACACCTACCTACCTATATTCACTGAAGATTCTATCAGACAATATTAGAAGTGTGTACATGTTATGAAAAGCTTAAGACAAGAAAAACAGTCTATTTACCCAAATATTTCTCACATCCCAAAGTTTCCAATTTCCCTCTGGTGTCACAGCTTTATCGACAAAATGTTCCCACAAGAGGTCAAACGAGAAAAACACAGAGGGCAAGAGAAAGTAATGCGCATCACTCTCTTGCTATTGGGACCACACTTCCTCTGGTCAGAGAACGGATCCCCTTCCTGAAGCTTTAGGCACCTGCCTGGCTGTGACAGCCACGGCTGCTTTGGGATTGCCAAGGGGCAGGGGTGGGAGGGGAGAGAAGCAACAAACAGGGGTGTCACCCTCTCTCCCTGACCCACACAGTCCCTCGTGCCCCATCCCAGGGCCAGAAACAGACAGCTTCTCTGGGAGCGTGGTGTGCGGGTCCAGGACTCTGCCCGCCTGGGGTCCAGGCCAGGAGACACCAGGGGCAATAACAGTGAACTTGCTGTCAGCTGGGTGGTGCTGAGTCCCCCTTTCCTTCCCTGGTCTGCCTGTTATGCTTTCCTTTTCGAGACAGCAGCTGCATGCATTGAGTCCTGGCACTCCAGCTGTGTTCAGTGGGAGAGAGAGGGTGGACTAGCACTGGAGTAAGAATGAGATGGATTTTCATATCACAAACAGAGCTGTGGATTAACAACAGCCGAAAAACGCGATGCACCCTTAGGGAACCCTAACTTGAGGAGAAATTCTCTCCCTGCACACCCTCCCTCCTGAGCCCCCACCCTGCTCTGCCCAAGCACGGTGTGGTGGCTAAAACTCCAATTCCTTGGTTTGAATTTTTACATCCATTTTTCCAGATGAACTTTGGAATCATTTTGCCATTAAAAATATTTTTTTAATCTTGATAGGAATTTAGCTAAATTTCTGGATTCAGAGAGACATAGTCTTTTTATAATTTTGGGTCCTTCTATCTAGGAACATGGTATATCTTCTCATTTTAAAAAAATGTTTTCAATGACATTTTTAAAAATTTCAATTAAAAAATTTTTTCCCACAAAATCCTTGTGCTGAATTTGGTTAGATTACTCCTGATATTTTGTCACTACTGCAATGAGATCTTTTAAACATAAAATCTTATTGGTTATAGTTGATATATAGAAGAGCTATTGATTTTGGCCTAATTTGTAACCAGCTACCTTACAAAACTTTTGTTATTTTTGGAGTTGATTTTCTACAAGTAATGATTCGTGAACTCAGTCTCTCAGACTGGTGTTGTACAAATAATGCTAATTTGGAATCTCTCTTTGAAAAAACTTCTGAAAATTTCTGCTTTTGGTTTATTTAATCATATTGACCATCAAATCTTATACAATGTTAGGTAACAGTAGTGATGATAGACTTGTCTTGGTTGTGATTTTAGCAAAGCCACTCTTTAAGATAGAAATATTTCATGTTGATGAAATATCTTTTTAAATTCTTTTTTAAAGGAATTTTGATCAGAAAAGGACATTGAGTTCTAGCAAATACTCTTTCAGTATCCATAATATGACCATTTGCATTTTCTTACTTGACCTATTGATGTGGTAATATTTTAATAGAAGTTCTAAATTAAAAAAAAAAAAACACCTGTGCTCCTACAGTCACTCCTATTAGGTCACAGAATAGATTGCAGAGCAATTAATTCTCAAGGGAAGGGCTTTTCCGCAACACAGGTGCTTTTCTTTTACTTATGTTCCCAGAGAGGCCATACCACCACCACCTTCCCCCTGGTTACTGTTACTGGTGGTAGCAGGAGGGTCCTTGGGAGTGTTGGGCAGAAATGGCAAATGAATGCTGGTTTGCTGAGAATTTGGCCCAATCCTAATGTAATAATACTTCGGCCACGTGATGGGAAGAACTGACTCATTGGAAAAGACCCCAATGCTGGGAAAGACTGAAGGCACAAGGGGACGATAGAGGATGAGATGGTTGGATGGCATCACCGACTCAATGGACATGAGTTTGAGTAAACTTTGGGAGTTGGTGATGGACAGGGAGGCCTGGCGTGCTTCAGTCCACGGGGTCGCAGTGAGTTGGATACTACTGAGCAACTGAACTGAACTGACCGAATATAACATCCTCACCCACTAGTGCTGAGCTTTAGTTTAAACCTGAGGACTCAAGGACTGTATTAGAAGTAGATTAGAAGCTCCTTCCCCAAGATCCCACTCTAATGAGGAGACAGTCAAGCCCAGGGAGGAAGTTCAAGGGTAACGAGGGCAGCATCTGCTTTGTGCTGGCTCCAAGACAATGCTTTACACATATTAAGTGACTGACTCCTGAAACTCTATGAGGTAGTTATCCCCCTTTTACCCATTAGAGGTCTAGAAACTTGCCCAAGGACATAATTACTAAGAAGAGTTGTTAAACATGTATAATTCTGAAGTTTGTGTAAACTGGATATGTAATTTCTGAAGACTGACCCTCAGGGATGGGTCACGAGGCAGAGCTCGCTTGCAGTCCCTGCCCTTGCCCATGAGGAATCTGTGGGGACCCACAGGGGGCTGTTTCTGGCTGGCCACAGAGGTCCTGGGGGCAGTGCCCACCCCACCCTGCTGGATCCAGGTTCACTACCTAGGAGTGCAGTCAGGGGACTCCAGCTGTCCAACCAGCATCACAGAAGCGCATGGTGTGTTGACACTATTTCTGCCCAGTGCTCTGAAAATTCAAGGAAAACAAATATCTGATTTTATTGAGTACCAAAAGTTGTTTTAAGAACTTTCCATGTATTAACAAATTTCACTGTTCTAAGATCCTTATGAGGCAGGCACCATCATCCCCATTTCACAGATGAGAAAACCAGGCGTGAGAGGTGAAGTGACGCTCACAGATGGAGAGCAGAGCCAGGACTCAAGCCCAGGCTCTCAACCGCTGCACCCTGTTAATGCCACGAAGGCTGAACGAACCAGAGGAACTGGAGCTCACCTAAGCTGGCGGTGAGGTTCTGCTCCTGGTCTGGATTCACACACAAACATCAAAATCAGGGAAGTTGTGGCTGTGGTTTCCTCGACAAGGTTTCTAACTTCTCGTCGCCTTAGGGCACTGACTCTACCATTAACTAAATCTGCAAGAGGTTACAGTGTGCATCTTCCTTGGGCTCTAGAAGTGGGCTTACTACTAGTGAGCTTCACAGGAAAGGTTGGAAGGTAAGTGATGTTTCCTAATGCTCTTGATTCAATGAGTTTGCTCTAGACTTCTATGCCAAGCTGACTCCTCTTCCAAATTTTTTCTTTTAAGTATCAAGAGAAACATCAGTATCATGTATCAAAAGAAAGTTCAGAATGTGGCATTCTGAATCAGAGCCAGACTTCCTACTGTTTCTGCAGCAAAATAAATCCTTTATACTCTGGGTGGCTTTTTTTGCATGATTGCAGCTTTCCTGAGCCTTCAGCCTGGGTGTATAGCCACAAAGTCACAGGGCGAAGAGAAGTAGCATCCGACCCAGACAGAAGCCCTCAGTCTAAACTTACGGGATTTCTGGAAGTGCTTATTAGCCTTGGTTTCTTCCTGCATTTGAACATTAACATCTGTTTTCAGAAACCTGGAAACCTCAAAGGCACTGAAAGATTTAGAAAGAAAAAAATTTTATTCAAAGTAAGCAAATGGTAAGAGTGAATCAGCAAGGGAAACCACTCAAAATCATTTCAGAGATATTTTATCAAGAAACCCACCAGTGAAAGTTCAAAGAACCAGGAATGAGTTATATATGGCATAGTTTTACTTTTATGAAAATAGCAAGTAAACAAGCTGCTACTAAGAATATACTCCTTCAAGAAAAGGAAGTTCTAAGATTCAAGACAGGGTTGGTACAAGTTCAACTCAGTTCCATGGGCTCTATAACAATTCTTGCCCAGAATCCTCCAAAGAAAAGCAAGCCTAGACAATGTTTCATATGGTAGTTTTCACTGTGCTGGTAGTCTCATGCTTTGGAAATTGGAATTCTACCAACAAAAAAAAGTGAGACTTTAGCTATTTGAATACTCTGCTCCCTAGTCTCTGCCTAAACATATTTTTTGAACAAACAGCAACATATAAGAGAAAGAGTAACTTAAGGATAAAGGAGAAAAAAATGACACATGGATGCTCTCAAGTAAAGTTAACTGCAGTTAAATAATATACTGCCAACTGTTGTCACTCAGTAATGTCTCTTTGCGACCCCAGGGACTGTAGCCCACCAGGCTCTTCTATCACTGGAATTCTCCAGACAATAATACTGGTGTGGGTAGCCGTTCTCTCCTCCAGGGGATCTTCCCAACCTAGGGATCAAATCTGGTCTCCAGGACTGCAGGCGGATTCTTTACCGTCTGAGTTGTAATATACTGCCTAAACTCACTCTATGTACCCTGATTCTTAATTATCCATATCAAGTGGAAGTATGGGATCTTTTATTATTTATCTCTAAATTTCTGACTGAAATCACTTACAATAAACTTGGTGGTCAAAATGTTTCAGTGAGAAATGACTTTTATAACTGCTTGGGCATTATCAAAATATAATCTAAAAACCTCTCCTTGTAATCGTGTAAATTAAACAAATAATCCTTTTTAAGGCACAAATCCAAAGGTGGCAAAATCGCCAAAAATTCAGCATAGGGGACCACATTCTCCTAAGGGGCATTAGGGAATTCAAGTAGAAGCCGATGTTACAGCCAGGCTGAAATGGACATGGGCCTCGCCCAGATGGCCCTGAACACCGGCTCATCTTTACAGGGCTGTGGGAAGGCAAGGAGGGGGCTTCCAGGGGTGCCACTTGGGGAGATCAGTGCAACAGCTACTTATCAACGTGAAAGCAACCGATGCAGCTGAACCAGCACAAATTGGCTGAACAGCCGCTCTGCTCTGTTTCTATAAATGCAACTTGACAAAAATGGTGGACTATGGGCACACTGCTTTACATGAGTTTATTACAAAAGAAAAACAACTCCCAGAGACACAATATACAACATTCTAACTCCTAAATCCTTTTGCTTTTTCCTTTTTTCAATACTCTTCTGAGACCACTCTTCAGAACCCAAGCCTACTCAATCCACAGGACAACCCAACTCCTTGGCTCCCAGATGCACAAGTCAGAGGGTCCAGTGGCCACAGCCACAGCCAAGGCAGTGAACCCACTCTGCAACATGGATGAACCCTCTGAGAAAAATTTCAATAGCTGCTAACCCATTCTAAATAAACAATGAAAGGACTGTTTCTGCCCCTAAGACTAAACCCCACACATCTGATGCTCAAGCAAGCTCAGGTCTTCCTGTTTCCACTTGACACCTGGAAAGTATGGTAGACTATTCACTGATGGGTTAATCCTAAGAGTGCTACTTGAGATCCAGATGAGTCAAAATAAATGGTCAGGGTATCTTCTAAAAAGGCCATGATGGCCCTTTTGGCTGGGTCGCCACCCAGTGCCTGGGCACTGTTTATGTGCCCCAGGGCCGCTCTGACCATCTGGGCTCTTTCCTGTGGGTGGTGGGCTGCTCTGGTGTCATCTCTCTCTGTTCCTGATTTTAAAAACTGTAGGATATAGGACTGGACCATGTCCCCGTGCAGTTCAAGGGTTTTCCTGATGCAGGACAAGTCGGAGGGGCTGGCCAAGCTCAGGAGGTGAATCAGCGCCTGGCAGATTTGGGTCCGCAGGCTGGCACAGTACTTGAACTCCAGAAAGTCTGTGGTGTCTTCGCTCTTCTGCAAGGCGGTGACCAGGGCATCCCAGATCTGAGCGTACTGCTCGACTGACCCATAGTGCTCCCTCCTGCAGGGGACAGCCAGGGCGGCGGCCGATCTGATGCGCACTTTGAAGTTCTTGCATGAAGTCACAACTGATGTCAGGGCGTCATAGGCCTGGGAGGTCCACAGGGCTGTTTCTACAAAGAATCCATAGTCATTAGAGTAAATGAAGGTTTAAAAGTAAGTTGGGGGGAGAGAGAAGGGGGCTGAAGGAAGCACATGCACTAGCGCTCGTTAGTCCTTCCATGTTTCCACTTAATTCTCACTTAAAAAGCAGGTCCTGCATTTTATTGCAAAGGAAAAGAAAATACTGTTTAGGCAGTGACTGGGGGACAGAGTACTCAGATTAACTGGAGGCTCAATCTCCTAACACTGAGATGCCCAGAGTTCTGTCTTTGCTCCCTTCCTGTTGGCCCCAGA
>SJYW01040055.1:3230357-3257870 GCA_006410735.1 Raphicerus campestris
GAAAGAATCAGACACAACTGAGTGTTATAAATTTCCATCAAAGCCTTGCTTTAACTGTACCTATACATTTTGATATATTTTCATTTTTGTTGTTTCAAATATTTTCATTCCATGCTTTGAGACTTCCCTCTTTGACTTATGGATTAATTAATCCATCTAATTAATGGATTAATTAGAAATATATTATTTAATTTCAAGTACTTAAGAGATTTCCTGGTGACTGATTTCTGGCTTAATTCCATTATGGTCAGAGATCATAGCTGGCATGATTTCGACTCTTTCAAATCTGTCTAGATTTGTTTCATGATGCAGAATATGGTCTGGCTGCTCTGTTGGTTACTGAGAAAGGAGTGTGTGCTGAAGTCTGCCCCGGTGATTGCTGACTCGTCGTTTCTCCTTCCAGTTCTGTTGGTCTTTGTTTCATGTGTTTTGAAGTTATGTTGTTAGATTCACAGCCGTTTACGACTGTTAGGCCTTGTCTGTAACTTGACACTGTTATCTTTATGCAATTTCCCTGTTTATTTCTGATAAGTTTTCTTGCTCCAAAGTCTATCGTATCTGATAGCATATAGCTACGCCAAAATTTTTTTTATTAGTACTAATATTTGCATGGTATAGTTTTCTTTTTTTCCTTTCAATCTTTACTAAGTTTAAATGGGCTTCTTATAAATAGCGTATAGTTGGATCTGGGACAGGCTTCCCAGGTGGCAGTGGTGGTAAAGAACCTGCTTGCTGGTGCAGGAGATGTAAGAGATGTGGGTTCAATTCCTGGGTCAGGAAGATCCCCTAGAGAAGGAAATGGCAACCTGCTTCAGTATTCTTGCCTGGAAAACCATGGACAGAGGAGCCTGGCAGGCTAACAGCCCACAGGATCGCAGAGTCAGACACGACTGAATCACATAGCCTTAGCACAAATCTTAGTTATTTTTACATTCCGACAATCTTTAATTAGTATATTTAGGCTGTTTAAACATGATGTAATTGTTGATATGCTTGGATCTACTATTTTGGGTTTTCTATTTGTCCCCTATGTTTCTCATTCCTGTCTTCTTCTGGATTATTTAAATAATGTTTAATACTCCACCTTAATCACCTAGTGAGTTTTTAAATATATCTTTTGTGTAATGTGTGTGTGTGTGTGCGTGTGGTTTCTCTAGCGACTACAAAATAACTTTCCTAGGATGTTTGGAATTAACATTTTATTGTTCAAGTGAAATGTAGAAATCTTACTACCATATAGATCTCTTTACCCTTCCTCTTTAGACGGTAATTTTTACGTGAATAATTGGGGTTTCCCAGGTGGCACAATGGTAAATAATCTGCCTGCCAACACAGGAGACATAAGAGATGACAGTTTGATCCATGGGTTGGGAAGATTCCCTGAAATAGGAAATGGCAACCCACTCCAGTATTCTTGCCTGGAAAATTCCATGGAGAGAAAAGCCTGGTGGGCTACAGTCCAAGGCGGTCACGCATAGTCAGACTCGACTGAGCGCACACAAACACATACCTACCTATATTCACTGAAGATTCTATCAGACAATATTAGAAGTGTGTACATGTTATGAAAAGCTTAAGACAAGAAAAACAGTCTATTTACCCAAATATTTCTCACATCCCAAAGTTTCCAATTTCCCTCTGGTGTCACAGCTTTATCGACAAAATGTTCCCACAAGAGGTCAAACGAGAAAAACACAGAGGGCAAGAGAAAGTAATGCGCATCACTCTCTTGCTATTGGGACCACACTTCCTCTGGTCAGAGAACGGATCCCCTTCCTGAAGCTTTAGGCACCTGCCTGGCTGTGACAGCCACGGCTGCTTTGGGATTGCCAAGGGGCAGGGGTGGGAGGGGAGAGAAGCAACAAACAGGGGTGTCACCCTCTCTCCCTGACCCACACAGTCCCTCGTGCCCCATCCCAGGGCCAGAAACAGACAGCTTCTCTGGGAGCGTGGTGTGCGGGTCCAGGCCAGGAGACACCAGGGGCAATAACAGTGAACTTGCTGTCAGCTGGGTGGTGCTGAGTCCCCCTTTCCTTCCCTGGTCTGCCTGTTATGCTTTCCTTTTCGAGACAGCAGCTGCATGCATTGAGTCCTGGCACTCCAGCTGTGNCCAGGCCAGGAGACACCAGGGGCAATAACAGTGAACTTGCTGTCAGCTGGGTGGTGCTGAGTCCCCCTTTCCTTCCCTGGTCTGCCTGTTATGCTTTCCTTTTCGAGACAGCAGCTGCATGCATTGAGTCCTGGCACTCCAGCTGTGTTCAGTGGGAGAGAGAGGGTGGACTAGCACTGGAGTAAGAATGAGATGGATTTTCATATCACAAACAGAGCTGTGGATTAACAACAGCCGAAAAACGCGATGCACCCTTAGGGAACCCTAACTTGAGGAGAAATTCTCTCCCTGCACACCCTCCCTCCTGAGCCCCCACCCTGCTCTGCCCAAGCACGGTGTGGTGGCTAAAACTCCAATTCCTTGGTTTGAATTTTTACATCCATTTTTCCAGATGAACTTTGGAATCATTTTGCCATTAAAAATATTTTTTTAATCTTGATAGGAATTTAGCTAAATTTCTGGATTCAGAGAGACATAGTCTTTTTATAATTTTGGGTCCTTCTATCTAGGAACATGGTATATCTTCTCATTTTAAAAAAATGTCTTCAATGACATTTTTAAAAATTTCAATTAAAAAATTTTTTCCCACAAAATCCTTGTGTTGAATTTGGTTAGATTACTCCTGATATTTTGTCACTACTGCGATGAGATCTTTTAAACATAAAATCTTATTGGTTATAGTTGATATATAGAAGAGCTATTGATTTTGGCCTAATTTGTAACCAGCTACCTTACAAAACTTTTGTTATTTTTGGAGTTGATTTTCTACAAGTAATGATTCGTGAACTCAGTCTCTCAGACTGGTGTTGTACAAATAATGCTAATTTGGAATCTCTCTTTGAAAAAACTTCTGAAAATTTCTGCTTTTGGTTTATTTAATCATATTGACCATCAAATCTTATACAATGTTAGGTAACAGTAGTGATGATAGACTTGTCTTGGTTGTGATTTTAGCAAAGCCACTCTTTAAGATAGAAATATTTCATGTTGATGAAATATCTTTTTAAATTCTTTTTTAAAGGAATTTTGATCAGAAAAGGACATTGAGTTCTAGCAAATACTCTTTCAGTATCCATAATATGACCATTTGCATTTTCTTACTTGACCTATTGATGTGGTAATATTTTAATAGAAGTTCTAAATTAAAAAAAAAAAAACACCTGTGCTCCTACAGTCACTCCTATTAGGTCACAGAATAGATTGCAGAGCAATTAATTCTCAAGGGAAGGGCTTTTCCGCAACACAGGTGCTTTTCTTTTAATTATGTTCCCAGAGAGGCCATACCACCACCACCTTCCCCCTGGTTACTGTTACTGGTGGTAGCAGGAGGGTCCTTGGGAGTGTTGGGCAGAAATGGCAAATGAATGCTGGTTTGCTGAGAATTTGGCCCAATCCTAATGTAATAATACTTCGGCCACGTGATGGGAAGAACTGACTCATTGGAAAAGACCCCAATGCTGGGAAAGACTGAAGGCACAAGGGGACGATAGAGGATGAGATGGTTGGATGGCATCACCGACTCAATGGACATGAGTTTGAGTAAACTTTGGGAGTTGGTGATGGACAGGGAGGCCTGGCGTGCTTCAGTCCACGGGGTCGCAGTGAGTTGGATACTACTGAGCAACTGAACTGAACTGACCGAGTATAACATCCTCACCCACTAGTGCTGAGCTTTAGTTTAAACCTGAGGACTCAAGGACTGTATTAGAAGTAGATTAGAAGCTCCTTCCCCAAGATCCCACTCTAATGAGGAGACAGTCAAGCCCAGGGAGGAAGTTCAAGGGTAACGAGGGCAGCATCTGCTTTGTGCTGGCTCCAAGACAATGCTTTACACATATTAAGTGACTGACTCCTGAAACTCTATGAGGTAGTTATCCCCTTTTTACCCATTAGAGGTCTAGAAACTTGCCCAAGGACATAATTACTAAGAAGAGTTGTTAAACATGTGTAATTCCGAAGTTTGTGTAAACTGGATATGTAATTTCTGAAGACTGACCCTCAGGGATGGGTCACGAGGCAGAGCTCGCTTGCAGTCCCTGCCCTTGCCCATGAGGGATCTGTGGGGACCCACAGGGGGCTGTTTCTGGCTGGCCACAGAGGTCCTGGGGGCAGTGCCCACCCCACCCTGCTGGATCCAGGTTCACTACCTAGGAGTGCAGTCAGGGGACTCCAGCTGTCCAACCAGCATCACAGAAGCGCATGGTGTGTTGACACTATTTCTGCCCAGTGCTCTGAAAATTCAAGGAAAACAAATATCTGATTTTATTGAGTACCAAAAGTTGTTTTAAGAACTTTCCATGTATTAACAAATTTCACTGTTCTAAGATCCTTATGAGGCAGGCACCATCATCCCCATTTCACAGATGAGAAAACCAGGCGTGAGAGGTGAAGTGACGCTCACAGATGGAGAGCAGAGCCAGGACTCAAGCCCAGGCTCTCAACCGCTGCACCCTGTTAATGCCACGAAGGCTGAACGAACCATAGGAACTGGAGCTCACCTAAGCTGGCGGTGAGGTTCTGCTCCTGGTCTGGATTCACACACAAACATCAAAATCAGGGAAGTTGTGGCTGTGGTTTCCTCGACAAGGTTTCTAACTTCTCGTCGCCTTAGGGCACTGACTCTACCATTAACTAAATCTGCAAGAGGTTACAGTGTGCATCTTCCTTGGGCTCTAGAAGTGGGCTTACTACTAGTGAGCTTCACAGGAAAGGTTGGAAGGTAAGTGATGTTTCCTAATGCTCTTGATTCAATGAGTTTGCTCTAGACTTCTATGCCAAGCTGACTCCTCTTCCAAATTTTTTCTTTTAAGTATCAAGAGAAACATCAGTATCATGTATCAAAAGAAAGTTCAGAATGTGGCATTCTGAATCAGAGCCAGACTTCCTACTGTTTCTGCAGCAAAATAAATCCTTTATACTCTGGGTGGCTTTTTTGCATGATTGCAGCTTTCCTGAGCCTTCAGCCTGGGTGTATAGCCACAAAGTCACAGGGCGAAGAGAAGTAGCATCCGACCCAGACAGAAGCCCTCAGTCTAAACTTACGGGATTTCTGGAAGTGCTTATTAGCCTTGGTTTCTTCCTGCATTTGAACATTAACATCTGTTTTCAGAAACCTGGAAACCTCAAAGGCACTGAAAGATTTAGAAAGAAAAAAATTTTATTCAAAGTAAGCAAATGGTAAGAGTGAATCAGCAAGGGAAACCATTCAAAATCATTTCAGAGATATTTTATCAAGAAACCCACCAGTGAAAGTTCAAAGAACCAGGAATGAGTTATATATGGCATAGTTTTACTTTTATGAAAATAGCAAGTAAACAAGCTGCTACTAAGAATATACTCCTTCAAGAAAAGGAAGTTCTAAGATTCAGGACAGGGTTGGTACAAGTTCAACTCAGTTCCATGGGCTCTATAACAATTCTTGCCCAGAATCCTCCAAAGAAAAGCAAGCCTAGACAATGTTTCATATGGTAGTTTTCACTGTGCTGGTAGTCTCATGCTTTGGAAATTGGAATTCTACCAACAAAAAAAGTGAGACTTTAGCTATTTGAATACTCTGCTCCCTAGTCTCTGCCTAAACATATTTTTTGAACAAACAGCAACATATAAGAGAAAGAGTAACTTAAGGATAAAGGAGAAAAAAATGACACATGGATGCTCTCAAGTAAAGTTAACTGCAGTTAAATAATATACTGCCAACTGTTGTCACTCAGTAATGTCTCTTTGCGACCCCAGGGACTGTAGCCCACCAGGCTCTTCTATCACTGGAATTCTCCAGACAATAATACTGGTGTGGNCGTATTTTAAGTTAACTGCAGTTAAATAATATACTGCCAACTGTTGTCACTCAGTAATGTCTCTTTGCGACCCCAGGGACTGTAGCCCACCAGGCTCTTCTATCACTGGAATTCTCCAGACAATAATACTGGTGTGGGTAGCCGTTCTCTCCTCCAGGGGATCTTCCCAACCTAGGGATCAAATCTGGTCTCCAGGACTGCAGGCGGATTCTTTACCGTCTGAGTTGTAATATACTGCCTAAACTCACTCTATGTACCCTGATTCTTAATTATCCATATCAAGTGGAAGTATGGGATCTTTTATTATTTATCTCTAAATTTCTGACTGAAATCACTTACAATAAACTTGGTGGTCAAAATGTTTCAGTGAGAAATGACTTTTATAACTGCTTGGGCATTATCAAAATATAATCTAAAAACCTCTCCTTGTAATCGTGTAAATTAAACAAATAATCCTTTTTAAGGCACAAATCCAAAGGTGGCAAAATCGCCAAAAATTCAGCATAGGGGACCACATTCTCCTAAGGGGCATTAGGGAATTCAAGTAGAAGCCGATGTTACAGCCAGGCTGAAATGGACATGGGCCTCGCCCAGATGGCCCTGAACACCGGCTCATCTTTACAGGGCTGTGGGAAGGCAAGGAGGGGGCTTCCAGGGGTGCCACTTGGGGAGATCAGTGCAACAGCTACTTATCAACCTGAAAGCAACCGATGCAGCTGAACCAGCACAAATTGGCTGAACAGCCGCTCTGCTCTGTTTCTATAAATGCAACTTGACAAAAATGGTGGACTATGGGCACACTGCTTTACATGAGTTTATTACAAAAGAAAAACAACTCCCAGAGACACAATATACAACATTCTAACTCCTAAATCCTTTTGCTTTTTCCTTTTTTCAATACTCTTCTGAGACCACTCTTCAGAACCCAAGCCTACTCAATCCACAGGACAACCCAACTCCTTGGCTCCCAGATGCACAAGTCAGAGGGTCCAGTGGCCACAGCCACAGCCAAGGCAGTGAACCCACTCTGCAACATGGATGAACCCTCTGAGAAAAATTTCAATAGCTGCTAACCCATTCTAAATAAACAGTGAAAGGACTGTTTCTGCCCCTAAGACTAAACCCCACACATCTGATGCTCAAGCAAGCTCAGGTCTTCCTGTTTCCACTTGACACCTGGAAAGTATGGTAGACTATTCACTGATGGGTTAATCCTAAGAGTGCTACTTGAGATCCAGATGAGTCAAAATAAATGGTCAGGGTATCTTCTAAAAAGGCCATGATGGCCCTTTTGGCTGGGTCGCCACCCAGTGCCTGGGCACTGTTTATGTGCCCCAGGGCCGCTCTGACCATCTGGGCTCTTTCCTGTGGGTGGTGGGCTGCTCTGGTGTCATCTCTCTCTGTTCCTGATTTTAAAAACTGTAGGATATAGGACTGGACCATGTCCCCGTGCAGTTCAAGGGTTTTCCTGATGCAGGACAAGTCGGAGGGGCTGGCCAAGCTCAGGAGGTGAATCAGCGCCTGGCAGATTTGGGTCCGCAGGCTGGCACAGTACTTGAACTCCAGAAAGTCTGTGGTGTCTTCGCTCTTCTGCAAGGCGGTGACCAGGGCATCCCAGATCTGAGCGTACTGCTCGACTGACCCATAGTGCTCCCTCCTGCAGGNCTCACCTTTCCCTTAAACTGGGGTGTTCAGTAAAACACCATGAATAACAGTGTGGTTTTATTAATAATGGAGACTGGTGTGTATTGTCCAAAGAAGCCCTCCATCAGAGAGAAGAAGGAGGCACTCTTACCGAGGGGAAGAGCAGGATTTTTAAATACATTTCCCATCGCGTAACAGGCATTCCACCGGACTTTCATGGCAGCCTCAGTCAGAACCGTAGAAATCAGGGCCTGGATAGCCTCCTCAATGATTTCAGCAAATCTGGGTTTTTCTATATGAGAAGGTTGCAGAAAATGAAGCAAATTTCCAAGGGCTCGGACTGCATTGCTTTTTACCTGGAGTAAGATGTAAAAGCATTAGAAATCTGTTTTGCCAAAGATGTGTCAGAAAGTATAATTTTAATTAAAAAAAAAAAAAAAACCACCACCAAACAGGAGGCCCAAAACATCTTAAAGCAATGAGATAATGAAAAATGTAGCTTGTAAAGGTGCAAGTTCTTAGAACTCTGCAAGGTCTTGTGGGGTGAACATTCTGAGTCATCAGAGAGGTGAGGTTCTACAGTTCCTTGCCCTGATTTTTTTAATGTCAGATGGGACTTCAGAGAGGTCTATCTTCCTTGATTTACAGAGATGGTGTGTAAGGCCCAGGGGCAAAAGGACACAGCTGATTTCTAGCAAGGCTTGGAAAACCTAGGTTTCTTAATTCCAATCCAATACTTTTCTGCCTAAAGTCTCAAACTTTGCAGCATACTAGAATCACCTGGGGAGCTTTTTTTAAGAAAACAAAACCCAATTCTGATTGAATTAACCTATGGTAGGGCTTCCCGGGTCTTCAGAACCACTGACTAAGTCAAGCACTTGGTTTGGGCCTGGTGCTATGCTAGGTGCTGTAATAAAAGGCATCTTGGAGTCCAATGAGGTATATGGAATGATTTTCAGGTCACAGATGAGGAAACTCACCTTCAGAGAAGTTAAATAATGCACCAACGGTCACTCAGCTGCTAAAGGGCAAGCCAGGATTTGAACTCGGCTGATGTCTGCTGACCCTAAAGTGCATGTCTACACTTTTTAAACTTAATAGTGTAACGGAATATTCAAAGCCAAGCTGCTCATCTTCCTGACTTGTCAATTCTACTGAGAGATTTTTGGAAAAAACAGGCATGGAATAGTCTTACAAATGGCACTGATATTTCTCATGTGATAGGAAGGAAACTGTCATGCATGAAGTGTACACTATACACCCTATGTATAGTGTATACACCACATTCTCAATCTCCTTTGAACAGGGATACATTTGGTGAGATAGAACTGTAATACACTAAGTGTCTCACTGAGAAATATGAGGTTGTGCTGTACCTTGTCTTTATCCCTGGAAGCATCTATAGCTGACTGCAGCATCTTCAAGAGCAGGAGGCCTGAGAACTCTTCCTGGAAACTTGGGTCTGGTGTTTCCCTGTCCCACCCAAAGCAAGCAAATCATGTTAATGGTAAAACCCACCTGAACATACACATGTACAAATATACTCACTCAGTGTAATTATACAAACCTGTTCAGATTATACTGAGAACTTACTCAGGGTTTATAGCTTTTGATTTAGTAGGTCTACATCTAGGGATATAACCAAAAAGGGTATCTCACAATGGAGATTCCATGCACAAAAATGTTCAATGCATATAAAAGCCTACACTAACACGAATGTTAAGTTATAGGGGAATGGCAAGATAATGAGCACATAGTGATAACTGTGTAATAACAAATAACAATTTATAAAAAGTCTATAGAAGTCAGCAGAATGCTTATACATGTTACACATCTAGAGTGAAGGAACAAAAAGCAAGATACTTGTGTATGGGTAAGAGCAGTGGCCTCTGGAGAGGGAAATTAGGGGATAAAGCTGTGAATACATTACTTAAAAATACACAAATACAATATTTAAAAATAGGGCAACTATTACCAAGGTTTTGATTTTCTACTTTTATAGTTTTCACATTTTCTATAATGTGGATATATTACTTGTATCAGCATACAGTATTTTTTATATATATATATTAAGAACAGGTTACTAATAGTATATAAAACAAATATAAATTTAAGTACAGAATATAAAACAAAACAAAGCAGCAAGACTGACTACATAATGTAAGGGAATTACTGCTAATTCCTTCCTAGTAGGATCAAAGATGTCCTCTTGGGACCTTGGCCTTGGAAGTCAACCAGAGACAATGAGCTGAGTCACCTACATGTTGACAATCAGAGTGTCAGTCAGGTTGCCAAGGGACCAGGCTGCCTTGGCCCGGACATTTAGAGACTTGTCCTGAAGTGACATCAATATTGCATTGGCTGTGTCTGCAACAAATAAGACATCCTGTAAGGTAAACAAAACACTGCAGTTACCTTAAGAGTTCACACTGCTACCTTCAAAGTTCTCAAATTTGTTTTCAGATAAAGCTATATAAGCCTTTACCACAAACTTGTATTTGTAAATCAAAATTCATTTAATCATTTACTGTTTTCTTATATGACAATTTAGACATTCATTAAAATTCCAGGAGAAGGTCTCCCATGATTCTGATACGTGCCATCACACTCAAGGAGACTACAGATTTTGCTCTTGCAAACAAGAGCAAAATCTGTGACAATTATCTCTGAATCCTGCGCTTGGCTTGATGTCCACCTTGGGAAAAGATGTGGACAATGAAACACACTTGTAAGCACATCCTGTTCACTTACACACTTCTCAGTGAGATAAAGGTCACAAATAAGAGTGAAGGAGAAATTTCTTTGTATTAAAATTTTATTAACTTACTAAATTACTACTATTGTACAGTAATGTTCCATTTCACTTCTTTTTTCCACCGTATTTTACTTTAAACATTCCCTGGTCTAGGGTCCTGGGCAGTGTGCAAAATAGTTAAATGAACTATCAGTTCAGTTCAGTTCAGTTCAGTCACTCAGTCATGTCTGACTCTTTGCGACCCCATGAACTGCAGCACGCCAGACCTCCCTGTCCATCACCAATTCTCAGAGTTCACTCAGACTCACGTCCATCAAGTCGGTGATGCCATCCAGCCATCTCATCCTCTGTTGTCCCCTTCTCCTCCTGCCGCCAATCCCTCCCAGCATCAGAGTCTTTTCCAATGAGTCAACTCTTATAGACATTAGCATATTTTAGTAGTAATTAAGGAAACCAGATTACAAATCAATTTAATCGCCTTTCCTGTCCACTTCAGGAGCTCTATATCATCACAAAGAGTAACAGAATGACTGTAAAGTGGCACAGTGGACCTATGTGGGCTCACTGACCTGTCTGAGACAAGGAAAAAGCACATAGACCCCAAGGGCTCGGGAGGTGGCAGCTTTCACTAAGCGGTTCTTGCTGCCGTTCAGCCCCAGCAGCATTGTGATGCACAGGATCTGCCTGTCGCTCTGCAACGAGAAAGGGAGGCCACGCAAAAGCGTGAGTGAAATAGTTATGAGCCGCTGCCTTCGACAAGTGACTGTGACATGTCTGTGTTGAATCCAGTCAGGGAGGTGAACACAACTGAGTCTGAGGCTAACTTGGCAGAGAACAAAGGTTCAACTCAGATCCAGTTAACATCAGAGGATCCACTCAAGACAGGGCTCACAGAGCCTCGTGACTACATGTAACCTCTACCACCATGGGAATCAGGTCATTTTGTTCTCCTACTTTAATCATGCTGCCTTCCTTATAAAAACTAGTTTATATAAAAAAGAAGGGATGCAAATGCCATTAAGGGTAAAGGAAGCAGCAGTTTAAACACAACATGTATTGGGCACCAAAGTAGGCATTTTCACATGCTTCACATTATCATGCACATCATTTCCATCGTAAAGGTGATAAAACTAAATTTTATAGAAGTTAAAAGACCAAAGAGCTAGAAGGCAGAAGAGCTACTAGGATTTAAACCAGCTAGGATTCAATCCAAAGAGCTAGGATTTTCTAACTTATAGATCTGAAATCCTAAAATGTGACTTCAAAGCTCTGCTACTCTCCCTTCCCCCGCCAATCCCGCTCTCTAAGCACAGGGAGGAAAAGCTCCCCTGAGACATTAAGATGTCAGTGCTATTCTCCTCTGCCCTCACCCTATACTCAGGTAGAACATGCACCTTTTCCTCAGAGATGATGTTGACTACTGGTTCAAAAGAGTCAAAAGCAAATTCAAGCTCTCATGCTTAGCATCACAAATTAAAGATGAGAAAACACCCCGAAGGTTACCGGCAGATTGCTGAAGGCTTCCGGCAAGATGGAAGACAAGGCGTCACAGGCGCTCGCTTGCAGCGTCGGATGCTCTGCGTTCTGCAGCGCTCTGGGTAAAGGACCGTTGAGCATCGTGGTCCAGAAGGTCACCACCTAGAAGGGGCACAGCTGTAAGTGCAGCCCAAGAGATGACAGTGGAGCCAGCACGCTGCTCACACTACCACTGGGGACCAGAGTGATGGCGCGCTTTCCGTAAAGCGGTCACTTNAGAGCAAAATCTGTGACAATTATCTCTGAATCCTGCGCTTGGCTTGATGTCCACCTTGGGAAAAGATGTGGACAATGAAACACACTTGTAAGCACATCCTGTTCACTTACACACTTCTCAGTGAGATAAAGGTCACAAATAAGAGTGAAGGAGAAATTTCTTTGTATTAAAATTTTATTAACTTACTAAATTACTACTATTGTACAGTAATGTTCCATTTCACTTCTTTTTTCCACCGTATTTTACTTTAAACATTCCCTGGTCTAGGGTCCTGGGCAGTGTGCAAAATAGTTAAATGAACTATCAGTTCAGTTCAGTTCAGTTCAGTCACTCAGTCATGTCTGACTTTGCGACCCCATGAACTGCAGCACGCCAGACCTCCCTGTCCATCACCAATTCTCAGAGTTCACTCAGACTCACGTCCATCAAGTCGGTGATGCCATCCAGCCATCTCATCCTCTGTTGTCCCCTTCTCCTCCTGCCGCCAATCCCTCCCAGCATCAGAGTCTTTTCCAATGAGTCAACTCTTATAGACATTAGCATATTTTAGTAGTAATTAAGGAAACCAGATTACAAATCAATTTAATCGCCTTTCCTGTCCACTTCAGGAGCTCTATATCATCACAAAGAGTAACAGAATGACTGTAAAGTGGCACAGTGGACCTATGTGGGCTCACTGACCTGTCTGAGACAAGGAAAAAGCACATAGACCCCAAGGGCTCGGGAGGTGGCAGCTTTCACTAAGCGGTTCTTGCTGCCGTTCAGCCCCAGCAGCATTGTGATGCACAGGATCTGCCTGTCGCTCTGCAACGAGAAAGGGAGGCCACGCAAAAGCGTGAGTGAAATAGTTATGAGCCGCTGCCTTCGACAAGTGACTGTGACATGTCTGTGTTGAATCCAGTCAGGGAGGTGAACACAACTGAGTCTGAGGCTAACTTGGCAGAGAACAAAGGTTCAACTCAGATCCAGTTAACATCAGAGGATCCACTCAAGACAGGGCTCACAGAGCCTCGTGACTACATGTAACCTCTACCACCATGGGAATCAGGTCATTTTGTTCTCCTACTTTAATCATGCTGCCTTCCTTATAAAAACTAGTTTATATAAAAAAGAAGGGATGCAAATGCCATTAAGGGTAAAGGAAGCAGCAGTTTAAACACAACATGTATTGGGCACCAAAGTAGGCATTTTCACATGCTTCACATTATCATGCACATCATTTCCATCGTAAAGGTGATAAAACTAAATTTTATAGAAGTTAAAAGACCAAAGAGCTAGAAGGCAGAAGAGCTACTAGGATTTAAACCAGCTAGGATTCAATCCAAAGAGCTAGGATTTTCTAACTTATAGATCTGAAATCCTAAAATGTGACTTCAAAGCTCTGCTACTCTCCCTTCCCCCGCCAATCCCGCTCTCTAAGCACAGGGAGGAAAAGCTCCCCTGAGACATTAAGATGTCAGTGCTATTCTCCTCTGCCCTCACCCTATACTCAGGTAGAACATGCACCTTTTCCTCAGAGATGATGTTGACTACTGGTTCAAAAGAGTCAAAAGCAAATTCAAGCTCTCATGCTTAGCATCACAAATTAAAGATGAGAAAACACCCCGAAGGTTACCGGCAGATTGCTGAAGGCTTCCGGCAAGATGGAAGACAAGGCGTCACAGGCGCTCGCTTGCAGCGTCGGATGCTCTGCGTTCTGCAGCGCTCTGGGTAAAGGACCGTTGAGCATCGTGGTCCAGAAGGTCACCACCTAGAAGGGGCACAGCTGTAAGTGCAGCCCAAGAGATGACAGTGGAGCCAGCACGCTGCTCACACTACCACTGGGGACCAGAGTGATGGCGCGCTTTCCGTAAAGCGGTCACTTGCTGTAAACGCTTGGGGTCGCTAAGAGTCGGACACAACTGAGCAACTTCACTTTTCACATTCATGCATTGGAGAAGGAAATGGCAACCCACTCCGGTGTTCTTGCCTGGAGAATCCCAGGGACGGGGGAGCCTGGTGGGTTGCTGTCTATGGGGTTGCACAGAGTCAGACATGACTGAAGACTTAGCAGTAGCAGAAGCAGTACTTCCCAAGCAGCAATGAAACGAACTTTAGAAAACAACTAGTTAAGCGCTTCCAGTCTGGTTCAGCGAGGCACCAACAGTGACAGGAGCAATGGGGACGAGAAGAGGACAGCATCAGCTTATACTCTCCAGAGCTTCCCAGCACCAGGTGCTGCTCCACGTGCTTGCCACGGATCAACGCACTGCATGTTTCAGAAACATTTCTTTATTTATTTAGGCTGTACTGAGTCTGAGCTGAGGCACCCGGGATCTTCTCTCGCTCATGGCATGCGAACTCTTAGTTGTGGCGTGTGGAATCTAGTGCCCTGACCAGGCATCAAACCCAGGTCCCCCTACTGGGAGCATGGAGTCTTAGCCACTGGACTACCAGGGAAGTCCCCCCATCAACTCTCTTTAATTTCAGCCCAACTAAATGAAGAATATATCATTATCTCTATTTTCACACAAGGAAACTGAGGCACAAAGAGGTTAACTTGCTAGTGGGCAGCAAGGCTGGACTAGAATCAGATCAACTGACCCCTAGCCAGGCGTTCTTTCAACCTGCCCCTCGGTGGGCACAGGGTCGGAGCTCCAGGGTGGCCCAGAGGCCGTGTGCTGGATCCAGGGAGGCAGAGCTGGGGCTGAGGCCTCCAGCCGCTGCTTCCAGTTTCTGCAGCCCTGGGCGGTCGCTGAACCCAAGTTTTGGTTCCTCTTCAGTAAAGCAGGGCAAAGACGTCTACTTGGCAGAGTTTGTGTGATAATAAAATATAAGACTGTGTGTAGTTTCTAGCACAGTGCCGGGTGCATAGTGGAGACTCTTCAACTGAACAATAAGCTCTGTTTTGAGCACGTGGAAGAATTTTCTCACTTCAGTGCCCCTCAAGGGAGGCACCTGCAAGTGCTTTAACAGTTTCCTTCTTATGTTTTTAAAAACCCTGAAGAATCACACCCCAGATGCAAATCTGTCTGGGGTTTTGGTGTCTCCATTTCCTCCGCATGGACTAAGTCCTAAATTTTGCCATGTACCCATGTGCCAGTTCTTTCACCTCCAAAATCCTATCACCAAGACCCCCAATCTGGGCCCTCTTGCCCCAAACCAGAAGATGACAGACAGGTGTGGTTGCCAGCCTTCAAGCTGGCCCCCAAGGATCCTCACCTCCTAATGTTTAGGAGGCCATCCCCTTCCACACTGACTTGGGCTAATCAGTGAGGAACTTCCAAAGCTAGATCATAAAAATCCTATAGCTCTATCTTGCTCTCTCTTAATTAAACTGCTATAATGGTGGCCAGGGCATTCCCTGTGGCCCGGTGGTGAAGAACCCACTGTCGGAGATGCAGGGAACGTGGGTTCAAGCCCTGGGTCAGGAAGATGCCCTGGAGGAGGAAATGGCAACCCACTCCAGTGTTCTTGCCTGGGAAATCCTACGGACAGAGGAGCCTGGTGAGCTACAGTCCTTAGGCTCACAAACAGTGAGACACGACTTAGCAACTGAGCAAGGGTGGCCAGCTGCCTTGTACTTCGAGAAGACTCCAGCAGCTCTCTGGGGAGGTCCTCAAGCGGAGGGAGTGAATGAGATCTGCCACTAGGCAGTGCTAACCTGCAAGGGATGTGGGTGAGCAAGACACCGCAGAAGAGGCGCCACCCACCTTCGTCAAATTCGGCTGACTGCAGCCCCTGGCAGCATCCTGGCTGCAGTCTCAGGAGACCTCAGCCAGAACCATCAGGTAAGCTGCCCCCAATTCCTGGCCCACAGAAACTATGTGAGAGAATAAATGCAGGATATGGCTTTAAGCTGCTAAGTGTTTAGGATAATTTATCAGTCAACAGTATATCAGTAATACAGAAAGTATATCCCTTTTTGACATATGAAATAATACCAAAGTGTGAGCAGTTAAGAGTCTTGCCCAAAGTCACATGGAGCAAGAGAACAAGTCTGGATTAAACCCAGGTCTGTCTGATGCCGAAGCTCAACACAACTCCCTGCAAATGGTGACATTTCAGTTTTAGTGACTGTCTAGGGCTAGACATTCTTAATTCCCTGCAAGGATGATGGAAACTATGAAGAGAAAAGGAACCGGCAGGCTGAGGAGGGCAGAGGGAGAAAACCTCACTCATGCTGAGTTGACTGCTTTCAGCACTATGTAAAAGTTTCTTTGGTGGCTCACGTGTTCCTCCTCCAGAGAATAACTGGCACAGCGTAGGGGCAACACAGAGAATCTAAGATCAAAAAATCTAATGGAAATAATGGGGAGAGGGGGCTGGCAGTGAAGAGGTTAAGGAAATTAAGATTCATTGAACATCTATTTGCCAGTTTTCACACCTCATTCAATCTTCCAAAAGTCCAATGAATCAAGGGTTTTTATTCCTCTTTATAACAAAGAAGTATGTTCATAATATTCATTAAGTGGTTTAATCTCACGACACTGTATTCCAAATCCTGGGCTCTTCCCAGCATTCTGGTCTGTCTCTTAGGCATACTGAGTAACAGAATTAGGTTTTGTGCAATAAAACTGGTTCTTCTGTTGCTGGCTCTATGTTACACATTACCACATATTGAATTGCAAATAAAATGAAATGCAAATAAAACCTAGTCATCCTAAATTATAAACCATAATTTCCGATACTGAAAGAAACCAAACTCTGATACTTTCTGATACTGAAAGAAACCATCACTGAACCTCAAAATAAAACTGACTGAAGAACTAAGAAGAGAGAATACCATAAATACACATTTACTTACCAAGGGGACTGGAACTCTCTGATCAGGTGCTATGGAAGAATCTGGTTTATACTGGTGTATTAAGCTGGTACCCAGTTCTTCCAGAAGCTGTCAAGATAAAAGAAACAGATTATCAGAGATGAATATTCAACCCATGGAGGTAAAAAGCAACTTCAATTTACAGATTACTTCAAATCAAGAGGAAAAATAATTTCCAATTGCTTTTCTTTCTTTCCTCAGCAACTCCTATCTCAGAGGCATTCTCAATAGGAGCAAAATCACCAGGTATATTTTGTTAATTTATTACCAAATCAATATTTTTGGTTTATATATAGAGCTGAAAATAGAAGAATGTTATCACTTCCCTACCTGAAACGTCCTAAAGAAAGTCAGAACTCATGGACATGTGGCAAAGGAAAGAACCTAAAGGAGGAAAAGAAAAAAGCACATGGCTTTTAATGAAAATTACCTTTGCCCCATGAAGCTGGACAGACGGATCTGCCTCCCCTAGGCACTTGCAAATCACCTCTCCAAGCTCCATCAAGTAGACCTGCGTCATCGAAAAGTAGCCCCTTGCCAGATGAGCCAACACCTGCAAAGAAAACGGGATTAGCCCCAAGAATGGAATGCAAGACTGCAAGATCCAGAAGTGTTCCAGTATTTCAGAAATCACTCACACTCAACAAGGGGCTTAAATCTGAAGTTGAATAAAACGAAAAACAACCATAATCTTTATTTTATGACTAAAATCAACTAAGCGCTATCCTATCATAATTTTATGGTACTTTATAATCTACAAAATGTGTTTAAGATTATCATTATGTCTCACTTAAGCCTGGGAACAATTTTTCAAAGGCGGTATTAACTAAATACCCTAGCTGAAGAAACTATGACTAAATATTCTAGCTGAAAAACTAAATATTCTAGCTAAAGAAACTATGACTGAAAAAGGTTAAGAGGTTAAAGTGTTGTGCATTAGTTGCTCAGTTGTGTCCAACTCTTTGTGACCTGATGGACTGTAGCCCACCAGACTCCTCTGCCCATGGAATTCTCTAGGCAAGAATACTGGAGTGGTTGCCATTCCCTTCTCCAGGGGATCTTCCTGACCCAGAGATCGAACCCAGGTCTCCTGCACTGCAGGCAGATTCTTTACCAATTGAATCACCAAGGGAAGCCCTAAGAGGTTAAAGAACATGTGTAATATCAACCAGATAATTAGCAACAGACCCCAAGACCAAACCTGCGTCTTAGGTCATACCTAAATAAAGAAAAAACAAATACTTTAATGTAGAGTGGTTCTCTTCCTTTGAAGGAATAAATATTTTGTTGTCTCTAAACAGATATAACAAAATATTTATTCCTTCAAAGGAAGAGAACCACCCTACATTAAAGTATTTGTTTTTTTCTGTATTCAGGTATGACCTAAGACACAGGTTTGCCAACAAAGGTCTGTTTAGTCAAGGCTATGGTTTTTCCAGTGGTCATGTATGGATGTGAGAGTTGGACTGTGAAGAAGACTGAGTGCCAAAGAATTGATGCTTTTGAACTGTGGTGTTGGAGAAGACTCTTGAGAATCCCTTGGACTGCAAGGAGATCCAACCAGTCCATTCTGAAGGAGATCAGCCCTGGGAGTTCTTTGGAAGGAATGATGCTAAAGCTGAAACTCCAGTACTTTGGCCACCTCATGCAAGGAGTTGACTCATTGGAAAAGACTCTGATGCTGAGGGGGAAACGGAGGCAGGAGGAGAAGGGGACGACAGAGGATGAGATGGCTGGATGGCATCACAGACTCAATGGACGTGAGTTTGAGTGAACTCCGGGAGTTGGGGATGGACAGGTAGGCCTGGCGTGCTGCGATTCATGGGGTCGCAGAGTTGGACACGACTGAGCGACTGAACTGAACTGAAGCAGATATAAGACCAAAGAGAAGTAAACATTTATTTTAATTTTCAGATGCAGATATCAAAGATTAACTCTACAATTTCTTTCAGAATTATTATATAATCTATAATACCTATTGGCCATATAATACCTGAGATGACTAAAATGGCTTGCAACAAAATCGGATGAATCTGACATTTTACAACCAAGCCCCTCCACCTACCCCCCCCAAAACAAAGCAACAAAGCATTCACACCTAAAATGTGAATTCACGCACAATTCCCACTAATACCAATGACACATGGCTTGGTTTTACATTATTTTCAGACTTACTCCTCATGAAGTAATCATNGCCCCAAGAATGGAATGCAAGACTGCAAGATCCAGAAGTGTTCCAGTATTTCAGAAATCACTCACACTCAACAAGGGGCTTAAATCTGAAGTTGAATAAAACGAAAAACAACCATAATCTTTATTTTATGACTAAAATCAACTAAGCGCTATCCTATCATAATTTTATGGTACTTTATAATCTACAAAATGTGTTTAAGATTATCATTATGTCTCACTTAAGCCTGGGAACAATTTTTCAAAGGCGGTATTAACTAAATACCCTAGCTGAAGAAACTATGACTAAATATTCTAGCTGAAAAACTAAATATTCTAGCTAAAGAAACTATGACTGAAAAAGGTTAAGAGGTTAAAGTGTTGTGCATTAGTTGCTCAGTTGTGTCCAACTCTTTGTGACCTGATGGACTGTAGCCCACCAGACTCCTCTGCCCATGGAATTCTCTAGGCAAGAATACTGGAGTGGTTGCCATTCCCTTCTCCAGGGGATCTTCCTGACCCAGAGATCGAACCCAGGTCTCCTGCACTGCAGGCAGATTCTTTACCAATTGAATCACCAAGGGAAGCCCTAAGAGGTTAAAGAACATGTGTAATATCAACCAGATAATTAGCAACAGACCCCAAGACCAAACCTGCGTCTTAGGTCATACCTAAATAAAGAAAAAACAAATACTTTAATGTAGAGTGGTTCTCTTCCTTTGAAGGAATAAATATTTTGTTGTCTCTAAACAGATATAACAAAATATTTATTCCTTCAAAGGAAGAGAACCACCCTACATTAAAGTATTTGTTTTTTTCTGTATTCAGGTATGACCTAAGACACAGGTTTGCCAACAAAGGTCTGTTTAGTCAAGGCTATGGTTTTTCCAGTGGTCATGTATGGATGTGAGAGTTGGACTGTGAAGAAGACTGAGTGCCAAAGAATTGATGCTTTTGAACTGTGGTGTTGGAGAAGACTCTTGAGAATCCCTTGGACTGCAAGGAGATCCAACCAGTCCATTCTGAAGGAGATCAGCCCTGGGAGTTCTTTGGAAGGAATGATGCTAAAGCTGAAACTCCAGTACTTTGGCCACCTCATGCAAGGAGTTGACTCATTGGAAAAGACTCTGATGCTGAGGGGGAAACGGAGGCAGGAGGAGAAGGGGACGACAGAGGATGAGATGGCTGGATGGCATCACAGACTCAATGGACGTGAGTTTGAGTGAACTCCGGGAGTTGGGGATGGACAGGTAGGCCTGGCGTGCTGCGATTCATGGGGTCGCAGAGTTGGACACGACTGAGCGACTGAACTGAACTGAAGCAGATATAAGACCAAAGAGAAGTAAACATTTATTTTAATTTTCAGATGCAGATATCAAAGATTAACTCTACAATTTCTTTCAGAATTATTATATAATCTATAATACCTATTGGCCATATAATACCTGAGATGACTAAAATGGCTTGCAACAAAATCGGATGAATCTGACATTTTACAACCAAGCCCCTCCACCTACCCCCCCCAAAACAAAGCAACAAAGCATTCACACCTAAAATGTGAATTCACGCACAATTCCCACTAATACCAATGACACATGGCTTGGTTTTACATTATTTTCAGACTTACTCCTCATGAAGTAATCATCCTGTGAAGAAAGAGTGTGTATGTGTGTGTATATGTGTGCTAGGTCACTTCAGTTGTGTCTGATTCTTTGTGACCGGCTCCTCTGTCCAAGGGATTCTCCAGGTGAGAATACTAGAGTGGGTTGCTATGCCCTCCTTCAGGGAATCTTCCCAACCCAGGGGTCAAGCCTGTGTCTCCTGTGACTCCTGCATTGCAGGCAGATTCTTTACTGCTGAGCCACCAGGTAAGCCCCATGAAGAAAGAATGATTACTTCCATTTCAGAGAAGAGGAAATGAAACCTCCTACCTGCAAGGCCTCCAACCGCATGGGGAATGGTTCATAGATGCTTCCTCCCGCAGAACCAGCATCGCTACCTGAACAGGAATCCTCCCTGGGCAGAACAACAATGGAAATGCAAAGTCGAATGAGCCAGCAGGGCTCTGAAGACAACTTTGGTGAGCTAACAGCTCCTTCTTCTACAAAGGGTCCTGAAGGGCCCTTCTTCCACCATTCAGGAGGACTGAGGTGAGGAGTGGCTGAGCTGCTGCTGCTGAGTCCGGAAGAACAGGGCTGTTGTAGAAGTAGCTGGACTTCAGGTAAAGGTGCGTGAGTGGACACTATGGCTCCCAACAGTGTGAGACTTGACACACGAACATTAACATCTGTCAAAGGGAACAGGAAGAACCTATCATCATGAGAAGACTTTCTTGTTTAACCTGAATCTACTTAAACCTCTAGACAGAACTTCCAGTTTACAGGAAACACATGTTTTAAGTTAAACAACATCATAAGGAAAATATCCCACAAATTGAGGGTGAGACATACTATAAAGACAACTGGCAGGACTTCCTGGTGTTCCAGGGGTTAAGAATCCACCTTCCAACGTAGGGGACATGGGTTAGACCCCTGGTTGGGGAACTAAGATACCATGTGACTGGAGCAACTAGGGAGATGCCCCCGCACAGCACAAAGAAGACCCAGTGCAGCCAAAAAAAAAGACAACTGGCTTAGACCCTCCCCAAATCAATCATGAAAGAAAGAAAAAGAGTGGTGGGCCTCTGCAGAGTCCAAAAGGCTAAGTGAGGGGACAGGACGAGATGGCACAGTAGGAAGATGCTAGGCTCTCTTCTCATAGAGAGGAAAATTACAGTCATGTAGCGCTACCATCTTGGAGAAGAACCTGATGACCAGCAGAAAAAATTTTCCACAACTAAACTTTTTTTTTTAAGCCATATTGAGACAAGTGGAAGGGGCAGAGACATGGTCTGGGAGGGACCTACACTCCTTGAGTGCTACAAATCATAGGCAGGAGGGATTTCACAGCCTTAGAGTCCTCCTGAGGAGTGAGGGTGCTGAACCCAATGCTGGGCTCCCCAGCCCACGGGACCTGCACCAGGAAGATGATTCCCCCATAAACCAGTGAGGGTTACACCTGAGAGAGAGTCAGAGGGCTGTAGAGAATTGTGAATCTACTCCAAAAGGCTGTGCATAAAAACTCACTGGCTCCAGGTTATGGTACACAGACAGCAGTTTGAAAAGAAGCTGATCAAAGAAGGAGATTCACTGACTAATAATAAAGCATGCACCTGAGGGTTTTTGAGAAGCTAGCGAGTGCCACTTAAAAAAAAAATTTTTTTTTTTTTCGTCTCTCTCTCTCTCTACTTAGTCACCCAGGCACTGGCAGGTACCTGTTCTGACTCTCGCCATCTAATTTACTAGCATGCATCTGTGGATCCCACCCATCACATGCTCATCTAATTCAGTTCCCAGTTACAGCCAGCTGCACTGAGAGCCAATCCCATACACTAACACACCTGTAGAAAGTAGCCCAGGAACAACAGAAGGGCAGTCACCACTCACACAGGGGACTCTCCTAGAGCCCTGGGCTCTGGTGACCAGGTGGGGGGAACCATACTACCGGGCCTCAGAGTTCGCTTTCTACACTTAGCCACTCTACCAAGAACAGGAGATGCAGCTGATCTACCTGATACATACAAACAGAGGATTAGGCAAAATAAGACAGGTCTCAATAAATTTAATAAGACTGAAATCATATCAAGCATCTTTTCAGACTAAAATCCTAAGAGACAAGAAATCAACTACTAGGAAAAACACAAACAAGTGGAGTCTAGACAACATGCCACCAACCAACCAACAGGTCACTGAAAAACATCAAAAAGGAAAACCTTGAGACAAATGAAAATGGGAACACAGTGTTTCAAAATCTACTGCAGAAAGCAAAGGCTGTTCTGAAAGAGAAATCCATAGCAATTCAGGCCTACCTCAGAAAGTAAAAATCTCAAACAAACCATTTAACCTCATACCTAAAGGAACCAAAAAAACAAAAAACAAACTCAAAGGGAAAATAAAGATCAGAGTAGAAATAAATAAAATGATACACACACACACACACACACACACAAAACAATAGAAAAGATCAATGAAAACAAAAACTGGTTCTCAAAAAGATAAACAAAATTGAAAAACCTTTAGTCAGACTCATCAAGAAAAATAGAGAGCCCAAATCAATAAAAAGACTCTGAATAAAAGGGCCCAAACTGCAGAGTCAGACATGACTGAACTGAACTGAACCAAAATCAGTAAAATTAGAAATGAAAGAGAAGATACAACCAACACCACAAAGGATTATAAGAGATTACTATAAACAGTTATATGCCAATAAATTGGACAACCAGGAAGAAATGGATAAATTTCTAAAAACATTCAATGACCAATTACTAGTAATGAAATCAAATCACTGATAAAAAATTCTGCCCCAAACAAAAGCCCAAGACCAGATGGCTTCAAGGGTGAGGGAAATTCTACCAAACATTTAAAGAAGACTTAACACCAATCCTTCTCAAACTATTCTAAAAAACTGAAGAGGAAGAAATGCTTCCACATTCACTGTATCAGGCCAACATTATCCTGATAGCAAAACTAGGTTTTTATATTCCACTTCTTTCCAAAAAGAGGAAGATGTCTATCTAAAGACTATGAATTATTATATACCAGAGCAGAAGTGAAGAAGTGACGTCAAAGTCGCTCAGTTGTGTCCAACTCTTTGCGACCCCCATGGACTATACAGTCCATGGAATTCTCCAGGCCAGAATACCGGAATGGGTTGCCTTTCCCTTCTCCATGGGATCTTCCCAACCCAGGGATCAAACACAGGTCTCCCACATTGTGGGCGGATTCTTTACCAGCTGAGCCACCAGGGAAGCCCCACTAGAGCAGAACCCCTAGGATTTGCTCGGTCTTAATTCAAAGGGATACTCCAGTCACTGCACTGATGCATTGAAAAGGCACTGAACTTTACAGCTGATTCTCCAAGTTATTTCTTTCCAGTGGTGCCTACGGGGGCTTCAGGGATCAAAAGTAGGGTTCTGGCGATAGCTAGNACACACACACACACACACACACACAAAACAATAGAAAAGATCAATGAAAACAAAAACTGGTTCTCAAAAAGATAAACAAAATTGAAAAACCTTTAGTCAGACTCATCAAGAAAAATAGAGAGCCCAAATCAATAAAAAGACTCTGAATAAAAGGGCCCAAACTGCAGAGTCAGACATGACTGAACTGAACTGAACCAAAATCAGTAAAATTAGAAATGAAAGAGAAGATACAACCAACACCACAAAGGATTATAAGAGATTACTATAAACAGTTATATGCCAATAAATTGGACAACCAGGAAGAAATGGATAAATTTCTAAAAACATTCAATGACCAATTACTAGTAATGAAATCAAATCACTGATAAAAAATTCTGCCCCAAACAAAAGCCCAAGACCAGATGGCTTCAAGGGTGAGGGAAATTCTACCAAACATTTAAAGAAGACTTAACACCAATCCTTCTCAAACTATTCTAAAAAACTGAAGAGGAAGAAATGCTTCCACATTCACTGTATCAGGCCAACATTATCCTGATAGCAAAACTAGGTTTTTATATTCCACTTCTTTCCAAAAAGAGGAAGATGTCTATCTAAAGACTATGAATTATTATATACCAGAGCAGAAGTGAAGAAGTGACGTCAAAGTCGCTCAGTTGTGTCCAACTCTTTGCGACCCCCATGGACTATACAGTCCATGGAATTCTCCAGGCCAGAATACCGGAATGGGTTGCCTTTCCCTTCTCCATGGGATCTTCCCAACCCAGGGATCAAACACAGGTCTCCCACATTGTGGGCGGATTCTTTACCAGCTGAGCCACCAGGGAAGCCCCACTAGAGCAGAACCCCTAGGATTTGCTCGGTCTTAATTCAAAGGGATACTCCAGTCACTGCACTGATGCATTGAAAAGGCACTGAACTTTACAGCTGATTCTCCAAGTTATTTCTTTCCAGTGGTGCCTACGGGGGCTTCAGGGATCAAAAGTAGGGTTCTGGCGATAGCTAGTTCCCCTCAAAGTTTGAGGATAATAAACAGAATTATCTTAGTGTATTAAAAATGTTCTGAATATTTTAAACTAGTAATCTAGATTTTATTGATATAAAAAAGCAATCAATTTCAAACTCCCACTAACCTTTGTGGCGGATATAAGGTTTTATCTGGTTCCAGACTTTGGTCAGCAGGCTGAGTTTCAGACGGTTATAAGGTGAATTTGATACCAAGTTTGCAAGACACTACAAAATACAAAGAACAGCTCATTAATGGGCCTGATTAAGCCACAGCACAGAGACAACATTTAAAGCATGTAATTAAAACACAAAAGTCTTTACATTCATTTGAAAATCAGTTTTTTTAATTTCTTTTTCCCTTTTTTAAAGGGAAAAGGGCACTTGGTACAACTTAAAAGGAATTGTCTTAGTAAATCATTTATTTGGACATACAAAGAGATCACATATACAAAGATCACATATAGCTGTGATCAGACAAGTAGGAAGAACAGACTTCCAATCAGGTTATCTTAAATAAAATTACTTATATTCTTAAGTCAATTTATTTGTGGGCAATATAAACATTACACAAAACTGAAATAGAGAAACTGCCTCTGCCAACTCACTGATATCTTGGCACATTTACCTTAATTATCTGAGTGAGGGTCTGTGAGGATGATTCCGCCACCAAAGCTAACAAAAGACATCTGTGCAACTCTTTAATGCTGGAAGCGATCATTACGGAAAAGGGAGTGAAAGCCCTTTTGTGGTCACTGATATCTTCAGCAACGGAAAGAAACTGCTTTGAGCCTTCCAAGATGGCAGATAAAACTTGCAGGGCACAAGCACGTGTCTGAAATTTCAGAAGGATTCACTTCAGTGAGTTAAAAATCAGGAGTCAAATCCCCTTCTTCCTATATATACTTTTCATTTTCCAAGTATTTAGATCATTTTAATTAGACAAATAAAGGCAATGCAATTTCTATCAGGTCCTAAAAGTAGCTGTAGACTAAGGCACTTCACGATCATTCCCTACCCTCACTTAAGACAAAAAAAGAACTTTAAATCACATTGCTGTTAGGTTTTCTTACTATAGGGAATAAGTCTAAGCTATACCATAGTATAAAAACCTAAAATCATGAGCATGAAAATAACTTAAGGACGAGAAGCCTAGTTTAGTCAAGGATAAAGCCAACGGACAAGAGATAAGTCAACAGCCTGTAGGGTGGAAAAAGATCCATCTACAATCTGTTTCACATCAAAGTTCCTGAGGACGTTCTGCTTTACATTCTACTCTATAGCATCCATGAGCGCTCAGTGTTAATAGGATGTTTGGAACTCCATGCATACTCAGCTTGGCAGACACCATTAGTGACCAACTTTCAAAAATATTCTAAGTACAGAAAATAACACTAGCTGCAATAAAAACCTTTGGTACTCAAAGAAATACTATTAAATATAACCTTATGGATGGAAAGGAAAATACGTGCACCTCTGTCAGTGGACTGCTATTATCTGTCAGGAATAGTGTGCCTTTGCATCAAGATTTTCTTTATTAGGTTAATTACTTTTAATTGGTATGCTGACAATTCTGCAGTATTAAAAATCAGAAAGGAAAAAATAAATGGAAAGAAAGCCAAATTTAACCAAAATGGAATGTAGGTGATAAATACAGGACTACTAATCAAATAGTACTGTACTCTTTTTGGCCAGCTCACCCCAAAATGTCAATTGAAAAGACTTTTAAAAACAAGGAATCAACATTGTAACTTTAGGTTCTAATCTAAATATTTACTCAGTAAGAAGCACATTGGAGTTTGGTGTGAAAAAGGTTTTCCAGAAAATCTTCAACTATGTTATCTCCAAATTGCTGCTGTTGTTCAGGAGTTAAGTTGAAACAAATCATTTCTACATGCCTTTTATAGAGTAGAATCATAAACAAAAAAACCAAAGTTTTTGTGAGAACAAATTTATAGTACAGCAGTATGAGTCTTTGGAATTAAGGTTAATCACTTAAGAAAGTTAGGAAGTTGACAATGTATGAGGGACAGTGGTGTGTGTGTGAGGGGTGTGTGTAGAGGGCAGAGAGAGAAGGAGAGGGAGATCTCAAGCAAGAGTCAGCTGATCCAAGAACTTAGATAAGGGGCTACTAAAACTTTTCTGTAAAGGGCCAGTAGTACAAATTTTATATTCTAGATTTTGCACACCACAGAGTCTTTGTTGCAACCGCTCAACTCTGCTATGGCAGCACGGACACTGTATAAATAAATAAATGTTGCTGTTTTCAAATAAAATTTTTCTTTTTGACAGTGACATCTAAATTTCATATAATTTTTGCATGTCACAAAATATTCTTTTTATTAAAAAAAATTAGAGCATTAAAAACCACTTAACTCACAGATTATTCAAAATCTGGTATTGAGCCAGTTTCAGCGCATTGGCCATAGTCTGCCAACCCGCCCCCCCCCGCCCCC
>SJYW01040055.1:3281011-3313042 GCA_006410735.1 Raphicerus campestris
CTAAAAAAGAATCTGATTTTTACATGGTCAAGGACTCCACAGAGTCTCTACATATGTAGAGACAGTACAAATAAATAACCTAAGAAAGGATTCCAGAATATAATAGCACACATCCAAATTAAAAATACCGACGGTAAGCAAACCAAATTTGCAATGCCACTGGGAAAATCAGAAATGACACTTGCATGAATTTAATGCAGTTAGAAAATCTTTTTTAAAAAAAGAAAAAAAAGGAGGAAACTATCTGGAAATCACACCATTCATTCATCTCTTGACGTTTACTGAACTAAAAGGCTCTCAGCACCTGCTTTCTGCCAGGTCTTTGGGCTCCAAATGTGAACATATTTCTGAACCTCAAAGAGCTCAGAATCTAGCGAGGGAGACAGAAATACTGCTCACAAATAATTAAAGTGAATTGGGTGCTGAAAGGATTAACTGCACATTCTACGGGGAAACAGTAACTAGGGAAGTCCTGTAGAGACAATTTTTAAACAGACCTAGAACGATCTGAAGGATGAGTACAACTGCCAGTCAAGGCCGCAAAGACAATGCAAGCAAAGGGAATGGAATGGGCAGGTCTGGAACAAACAGAGGCAAGTTTCAAATGACTGCACACAAGCCACAAAAGCAAGAGTGACAGAAGACTGGAAAGGCACAAATTATACAAACAAAGCAGAAGTCTCCCACTCATCCCTTAATCCTACTCCGCTCCCTGGTGACACAAACTATCACTGCATTGTAAACTCTCCCAAACATTGTTTTGAACTTTCTGCATCTATAAATGTATATTTATTTTCAATCCCTCCCCACCCTATACTGGTCTCATACTGTAACTTTGCTTTGGCCAGTTACCAATATGCACTGAAGATCTTCCCAGGTCAGAGTTTTACTTTTCTAATGAGATACCTTTCCCACTAAAGAAAAGACCACTCCCACAGGAGAGCAAATAAAGGTTTGCAGAAGGGCTGCAAACAATCAGGAGACTGGTGAAGAGTCACCTCGCCTAAGGCATTGGCAATGCAAATAGAGAGGAGGGGATGGAACTGAGAAACACTTCCTAGATAGAGTCCGAAGAATCCAGGTTGGAAGGGTCTGGAAGGAAGGGTGAAGAACCAGTGTCTGCACCTGTGTCCTATGTGCCTGGGCACACTCTATGTGTCTGTATGCGTTGGGGCACGCGACAGATTGGGGATGACGGGTGTATGGAGATAATGAACCAATTTTTGAGAACTGTCAAGTTTGAGATGCCTGTGAGCGCCAGAAGACAGCTTATGACTGGGTTCACAGAATTTAGTAACTAAGTCGTATCCAAGGCCTGATGCGTGTGAATTATACGAAAAGTACTTCTAAACAGGCAGAGAGGGTGGAACTAGCATGGAGGAAAAGAAAATGGCCAAAACTCTGAGACGTCGTTCTCACTCTAGTTCCGCCTTTTGAGTGAGCCCTGGTAAGCGTCCGTATGTTTATCAATAAAATAGACCTAATATCATCCAAGGTTCCAAAATCCCTGGAACTGTGAACGCTGAACGTGGCAGTAGGGAACTTTATACACACAGAGTTCCGGATGCGGGGAGCGGAGGGACGGGAAAGCGGGACCAGAGATGACACCGACGTTATCAGAGCACAAGTCAGCAAGTTGGAATTTTAAAGAAGCGACTTTACCAGGCACCGCAGTGTCTTCCAGAAAGAGGAGGCTAGAGACTGTACCACGGTCGAAGGGGGCAAACAAGCCTGCGACTAAGCCCCGTGAAGCAAGGATGGGAAAAGGCCACAGGCAGAGCTCCCTGAAAGGCGGGGCCCAGGGCCAGCGGGCCTACCTCAGGGGCCACGCCGCTGCCCTCGCTGTAGGTCTCGGAGATGAGCTGGTCGAAGAGCAAGTGGATCTCCGTGCGGCCGGAACTGCTGTCATCCGGGCGAAGGGCGCAGAGCCTGGCCGACAAACAGCGAAACCCACGCCCCTGCTCGAAGGGTGGCTCCCCCGGCGTCTCTGGCGGCGGCCCGCCTGGCAGGGAACCAGCGACTTGCGCCGCCGCCATCTTTCCTACGTAGGACAACAGACAAACACTTCCGGGGCAGCCCCCACCCCCACCCCCGCCTTCACGCGCCAGTTCCGGAAATGCCTGTTTCGGATCGGAACCTGAGGTGAGTGTCCCTACCCGCCGGAAGGTTTGTTATTAGATCGGCATGGGAGTGCAGAGGGGCCGCTGTGGATAGGAGTGGCGGAAATTGCCAGTCCGACATTCTTCTCTTCTTACATCGTATTGGAGCCCCTAATTTTTTTCTCCAGACACAAAAGCACCCTGAATTAAGACTGTGTTCCCAGTCTTCTTTGCAGCTGACCGTGAATCCTGTTGATCTTAAAGCAGCCTCACCACACAAAAGTAATTTGGGAGTTCAAACTGAACCATGTAAAATGTAATTTGCCTAAGGGTGACCTGGTTGAGACTGGACGCCCCAAGATTTCCTGAAACGTTGAAAGGAAGAAAAAGAAAATAACCATTTAAAAAGAGGCGAACAAAACAAACATTTAAAAGCGGTTAACAGTTTTCAGTCACCTGGACAGGTGAAGGCTTGAAATTTGTATTTGGACAGACTGGGAAAACCAACTCGAGGGATTTGAGTTATGCAAATATAAAACAAATTCTCACCCATGACTCTTAGAGAAACGCTCGAAGTCGGCTAAATATGCATGTTTTAATAAAACACATGTTTAGCAATGAAAATAGGGGCTATGTTTTAGAAGAGGTAGTTGTGGGACTTCCTTGATGGCCGAGTGGCTAAGACTCCATACTCCTAATGCTTGGAGCTTGGGTTCAATTCCTGGTCAGGGAACTAGATACCCACGTGTTGAAACTAAAGTTTCCACATGCCACAACTGAAGAAAATCCTACATCTCCCTAAGAAGACTGAAGATCCCAAGTGCTGTAACTAAGACCTGGCACAGCCAAAGGAATAAATGTATATTTTTAAAAAGCTAGTCATCTGAAGACTGGGTTTATTTGGGAAGAAATACTTATTTTACATTTGAATTTGGATTTCATTATGCTTGTCTATTACTATTTATTCTTTGGGTGTGTGTATACTTATGTATGTGTGTGATAATATGTATCATACATACATATTATGTATGATATTCAAACATCTGCTCAGAGATCAGGAGCTGAGAACTAGTCACTGATGTTTTAGTTTGAATTCTAAAGCAGAGCCTCAAGTGAGGTCGATATGTGAGTGATTTACTCAGGAATGAACAGGAAAGGAGAATCTATACATATATGTGCTATGAAGCTGATTATTGTAAGGGGTGAATGATTGCTGACTCTTTGGGATGTTATGAAAAGCTTTATGGAATGCTCTTAGAAATCCTGTCCTGAGGAATGGAAGTGGGGAGCTATGTCTGTCAGCCTTTGGCCTCTCTTGTCAAGTGTTTCCCCACTAAACATTAATTCTGCAGAGCTTTTGGGTTGAGCATACATCTGTGTGTGGCAGTTCCTGCAAGAGTCTGCCTTTGCATAGACAAAGAAGTCCTGAGGCAAAAGTGAGAAGTGTGAGCCAGTAGGGTCAGAAGTCTGATAATTTAGCTTGTGTATGGATGTGAGAGTTGGACTGTGAAGAAAGCTGAGCGCCGAAGAATTGATGCTTTTGAACTGTGGTGTTGGAGGAGACTCTTGAGAGTCCCTTGGACTGCAAGGAGATCCAATCAGTCCATTCTAAAGGAGATCAGTCCTGGGATTTCTTTGGAGGGAATGATGCTGAAGCTGAAACCCCAGTACTTTGGCCACCTCATGCGAAGAGCTAACTCATTGGAAAAGACTCTGATGCTGGGAGGGATTGGGGGCAGGAGGAGAAGGGGACAACAGAGGATGAGATGGCTGGATGGCATCACTAACTCGATGGACATGAGTCTGAGTGAACTCCGGGAGTTGGTGATGGACAGAGAGGCCTGGCATGCTGCGATTCATGGGGTCGAAAAGAGTGGGACACAACTGAGCAACTGAACTGAACTGAGCAAGTAGATGCAGCAGATAAGCTGGTTGTGATCCCTGGGTTGGGAAGATCACTTGGAGAAGGGCATGGCAACCCACTCTGGTGTTCTTTCCTAGAAAATCCCCATGGACAGAGGAGTCTGGCAGGCTACAGTCCATGTAGTCACAAAGAGTCGGGCATGACTGAGCGACTAAGCACAGCACATAGCAAGAATTAGGATAAGATTGAAAGGCCAGGAATATTTGAAGCAGTACATAAGAGATGTCCAACACACTGGGCTAGAAGGAGATGAGGCCTGTTCTTCACCATAGTGAAGGTGGAAGGAAAGAAACCATGGAAAGAATCAAGGTTTGATGTGGCTCATGTTAGGTTGACATGTGGATGACCTACAATTCATGTTATTCGAGACTGAACAAGTCAAATATTGTAAACCATACCAGTCTGTTGATTTCTGATGGAACATATCCTTGTGGATGGCACTGTGGTTTCTCAAAGGAAATGAACATTCTTATTTCATGGTGATTACCAACTGAAGGAAACATATCAAACTCTCAGGGAGGGCTTTGAAACTCCCTGGAATTGGTTTGTATTTAGACAGTAACCTCCAAACTATGGCACTCACAGCTTGACAAAAGCTCTCCCTAGAAAACTTCACATGTCCTCACCTGTCCTCACCCTCAATACTTTTATAAACCTGCAGTGACTGTGAGCCTTTAATGGGTGCTAAGTTCACAGACATTTCCTTTTATAAATTCTGCATAAAGTGATCTGAAACCTTATTCTGGAATTTAGCTTTTTTTTTTTAATTTCAGGATTTTTTTTAAAATGCAGACCTTTTTTTAAAAGCATTTTAAAAAGTGTTTCTTTTTAGTTTTGGCTGCACTGAGTCTTCACTGCTGCATTCAGGCTCTCTCTAGTTGTGGTGAGCAAAGGCTACACTTTGTCGTGGTACACAGGCTTCTCATTGCAGTGACTTCTCTTGTTGCAGAGCACAGGCTTTAGAGCGCAGGCTCAGTAATTGTGGCACATGGGCTCACTTGCTCTGAGGCATGTGGAATCTCCTCCGACTGGGGATTGAACTCATGTTCCCTGTATTAGCAGGCAAATTCTTTACAACTGGACCACCAGGGAAATCCAGATATGGACCATTTTTTAAAGTCTTTATGGAATTTGTTACAATATTGCTTCTGTTTTATTTTTTATTTTTGACTCATAGCTCCCCAACCAGGGATGGAATCTGCACCCTGCATTGGATGGTGAAGTTTTAGCCACTGAACTACCAAGGAAGTCCTTCACTTGTTTCACATTTTGGAACACTATTAAAATTTCATTTTTATCACCTCATTAGGGTCTGGATCATTCTAATGGAAGTAGGCTTTATTTTACCCCCTTTCCCCATTTNGTGAGAGTTGGACTGTGAAGAAAGCTGAGCGCCGAAGAATTGATGCTTTTGAACTGTGGTGTTGGAGGAGACTCTTGAGAGTCCCTTGGACTGCAAGGAGATCCAATCAGTCCATTCTAAAGGAGATCAGTCCTGGGATTTCTTTGGAGGGAATAATGCTGAAGCTGAAACCCCAGTACTTTGGCCACCTCATACGAAGAGCTAACTCATTGGAAAAGACTCTGATGCTGGGAGGGATTGGGGGCAGGAGGAGAAGGGGACAACAGAGGATGAGATGGCTGGATGGCATCACTAACTCGATGGACATGAGTCTGAGTGAACTCCGGGAGTTGGTGATGGACAGAGAGGCCTGGCATGCTGCGATTCATGGGGTCGAAAAGAGTGGGACACAACTGAGCGACTGAACTGAACTGAGCAAGTAGATGCAGCAGATAAGCTGGTTGTGATCCCTGGGTTGGGAAGATCACTTGGAGAAGGGCATGGCAACCCACTCTGGTGTTCTTTCCTAGAAAATCCCCATGGACAGAGGAGTCTGGCAGGCTACAGTCCATGTAGTCACAAAGAGTCGGGCATGACTGAGCGACTAAGCACAGCACATAGCAAGAATTAGGATAAGATTGAAAGGCCAGGAATATTTGAAGCAGTACATAAGAGATGTCCAACACACTGGGCTAGAAGGAGATGAGGCCTGTTCTTCACCATAGTGAAGGTGGAAGGAAAGAAACCATGGAAAGAATCAAGGTTTGATGTGGCTCATGTTAGGTTGACATGTGGATGACCTACAATTCATGTTATTCGAGACTGAACAAGTCAAATATTGTAAACCATACCAGTCTGTTGATTTCTGATGGAACATATCCTTGTGGATGGCACTGTGGTTTCTCAAAGGAAATGAACATTCTTATTTCATGGTGATTACCAACTGAAGGAAACATATCAAACTCTCAGGGAGGGCTTTGAAACTCCCTGGAATTGGTTTGTATTTAGACAGTAACCTCCAAACTATGGCACTCACAGCTTGACAAAAGCTCTCCCTAGAAAACTTCACATGTCCTCACCTGTCCTCACCCTCAATACTTTTATAAACCTGCAGTGACTGTGAGCCTTTAATGGGTGCTAAGTTCACAGACATTTCCTTTTATAAATTCTGCATAAAGTGATCTGAAACCTTATTCTGGAATTTAGCTTTTTTTTTTTAATTTCAGGATTTTTTTTAAAATGCAGACCTTTTTTTAAAAGCATTTTAAAAAGTGTTTCTTTTTAGTTTTGGCTGCACTGAGTCTTCACTGCTGCATTCAGGCTCTCTCTAGTTGTGGTGAGCAAAGGCTACACTTTGTCGTGGTACACAGGCTTCTCATTGCAGTGACTTCTCTTGTTGCAGAGCACAGGCTTTAGAGCGCAGGCTCAGTAATTGTGGCACATGGGCTCACTTGCTCTGAGGCATGTGGAATCTCCTCCGACTGGGGATTGAACTCATGTTCCCTGTATTGGCAGGCAAATTCTTTACAACTGGACCACCAGGGAAATCCAGATATGGACCATTTTTTAAAGTCTTTATGGAATTTGTTACAATATTGCTTCTGTTTTATTTTTTATTTTTGACTCATAGCTCCCCAACCAGGGATGGAATCTGCACCCTGCATTGGATGGTGAAGTTTTAGCCACTGAACTACCAAGGAAGTCCTTCACTTGTTTCACATTTTGGAACACTATTAAAATTTCATTTTTATCACCTCATTAGGGTCTGGATCATTCTAATGGAAGTAGGCTTTATTTTACCCCCTTTCCCCATTTCTAATTCACATCCTTACTTCCTTCAGAACATTGACCATAATGTGTAATTATCTTCTTTATTTACTTGTTTATTACCTGTTTCTTCTTCTAGAATGTAAGCTTTATGAAAGCACAGATACCATCTGCCTTGTTCACTACTGTATCCTCATCGCTCGCGTAACACCTGGGATGTAACAGGCAACCTGCAATGTCTGTTGACAGAAAGAACGTATTCACTATTATTTATTCAGAGCTCCTATTTGCCATGTTTTGGTTAATGTGAAAATCAAATGTTCTGTATACTATAAAGTCCTATAAACCTTAGGATTCAAATGAGGTGGATATTATTATTTCTCCCTTTTACAGCTAAAGAAAGTTTAAGTGGTTTGAAAGAAAATTTAAATGGTTTGTCAGGGGCTATGAAGGCAGTAAATAAGTCAACATCAGACTACAAACAACCTGGGCCAGTTGAATCTTTTTTTTTTCATATTAACTTTGATTTATTTATTGACTTGGCTGTGCTGGGTTAGTTGTAACACATGGTATCTACTGTCTTTGTTGTGATGTGAGGGATCTCATTCCCTGACCAGGATTGAACCCAGGCCCCCTGCATTGGGAGCACAGAGTCTTAGCCACTGGATAACCGGGAATGTCCCAGGACCAGTTGAATCTTAACTCTGTGACTGTGAAAAACATAGATAAGAAATTTTACGTTGATTTTAACCTCCTACATTTTGTAATGGGGAAAACAGGAGGTGGGGGGGCTGGTTTTAATATTGAGATAAACTAGGAAAGGCCAGGTGGAGAAGGAAATGGCAACCCACTCCAGTACTCTTGCCTGGCAAATGTCATGGACAGAGGAGCCTGGTAGGCTGCAGTCTATGGGGTCACTAGGAGTCAGACACGACTGAGCAACTTCACTTTCACTTTTCACTTTCATGCATTAGAGAAGGAAATGGCAACCCACTCCAGTTTCTTGCCTAGAGAATCCCAGGGACGGGAGCCTGGTGGGCTGCTGTCTCTGGGGTCGAAGAGAGTCAGACACGACTGAAGCGACTTAGCAGCAGCAGCGGGAGAGACTAGGAAGGAGAATTAGCCTTGGGTTCTGTTCTAGAGTCTTAAAAATAAGGACTAAGAGTCATCACCTCATCAATTTAATAATAATAATGATCATTTAGTTAGCATTTATTGGATGTGTCCCATGTGTCAGGCACTATTCAGTGCACTTTATGTAAAGTCACTGCTTTTATCCTTGCAGCTCTATGAAGTATATACTGTTATGTAGTGAAGGAAACTGAAGTACAGAAAGGTTAGGACATATGCTAAAGGTCACACAGTTGTATGGTGGGCCAAGGTTTGAAATTCCAAGTTGGATCTCCTAACCACTATACCATAATGTATAGGACCTAAAGTTTGACGTGGAAATATACTTAAAGCCCTGACACTTGTCTGTTTGATGACTTTGAGCAAATTAATTTCTCCAGACTTCAGTGTCCTTATATGTAAAGTGGTAGTGATAATAAGCATAGTCACAAGGTTGTTGTAGGATAAATTAGATGATACTTGTGGAGTGTATAACACAGCCCTTGTTGAATAGCAGGTGCTCAACAAATGTCATCTATTCCTGATTGCCTCATCTTCTTCCTTATCATCCCTCACGAAACAAATCAAGTACTGTGGGTACTTTTATTGAAGATGATTTATTAAAAGAAATAAGTATTTTCTCTTCCCATCCGTGTCGTTTGTCCATTCCATCCATAGGTCCCTGTCTTCATCTGTCTTCCTGGGCAAGGACCTTTGAATAGTCACATCTTTGAAAATAGGAACTCTAGGAAGGAATGAACAATTACTAGAGAAAGGGGGCCCTTAGGGTAAGTCCTCATCCTGTGAAATGTACAAAACAGTTATGCATGAGACCTCCTGTTTGGGAACCTGGATCCACAGAGTACAATTGAGAGACAAGATTTTCCAGTTCTAGGACTCAATAAGAACCTGCCAGGAACCAATAAGGCCATAAATGCCATAGGGATTGTGGGTGGATAAGACAAACAATACATTCTGAACACAAGCAGAGTATCTTAAAAGTCTGTGTTGATTCTGTTGTGTTTAACACAATTTGTAATAAAAACCGAATCCTGGTAGCTTTTTTATTTTGCATTGTTTGCAGTTGATAGCTACTGATCGTAAAGGATTTATCGTGTGAAGCCTGTGAAATATTTTTATAGGAAAGGGCTCTTATCATTTACTACGGCAATGTCATCCAAGACTTAAGCATAATCCTTGGTCATCAATTGTACACCTTAGAATTTATTCCAAATAAATTAATAGCAGAGTGTACACCAATCAGTATTCACTACAGCCATATTAATGATATTAAAAATAAATGTGTTTAATGTGTCTTATGGAGCTTACTAAGTATGTGAGCATACATGGTAGACACATATGAGCACACATGAAGGGCATTAGAGATGATGGGATAGAAACATCAGTGTTGATGTTAAAAGTTGTTTACTAGCTATTTCTTCTTTTTTTTAAATGGCTGCATGTGCCACATGTGGGATCTTAATGCCCCAACCAGGGATCGAACCTGTGTCCTCTGCATTGGAACCATGGAATCTTAACCACTGGACTGCCAGGGGAATTCTCTCACTAGTTATCAAAATAGGTATATAATTATCTTGTTTTCACATAGATATTATAAATGTGTGTCATGTGTTTAAAATATGCACTGAAGTGTTAAGCAAACATCATTTGGGGATGGGTGATTTTTCTTTTTTTTTCCCTCTTAAATGAATAGTCTGATTTTTCTCTAGGATATATCAGGTAATGAAATTATTTGGAAACCACCATCCTGGGATAGGTGCTTCTTTTTCTTGGGAAGGATGAGTGAAGAGGGAGAAGTCATAAGAGACAGGCTTCTGTTTCATCTACTTCTGGGAAGTTCCACTAGGGCCAAGTGTACTGCCTGCCTGGCTTCAACATGGAATGGGGAAGCCGGGAAGGACCTGATGTTTTTACCTTAGATCGAAACACAGACGTGGCCACAGCCATTGCTGACACAGCGCTCTTCTGGNTAACACATGGGATCTACTGTCTTTGTTGTGATGTGAGGGATCTCATTCCCTGACCAGGATTGAACCCAGGCCCCCTGCATTGGGAGCACAGAGTCTTAGCCACTGGATAACCGAGAATGTCCCAGGACCAGTTGAATCTTAACTCTGTGACTGTGAAAAACATAGATAAGAAATTTTACGTTGATTTTAACCTCCTACATTTTGTAATGGGGAAAACAGGAGGTGGGGGGGCTGGTTTTAATATTGAGATAAACTAGGAAAGGCCAGGTGGAGAAGGAAATGGCAACCCACTCCAGTACTCTTGCCTGGCAAATGTCATGGACAGAGGAGCCTGGTAGGCTGCAGTCTATGGGGTCACTAGGAGTCAGACACGACTGAGCAACTTCACTTTCACTTTTCACTTTCATGCATTAGAGAAGGAAATGGCAACCCACTCCAGTTTCTTGCCTAGAGAATCCCAGGGACGGGAGCCTGGTGGGCTGCTGTCTCTGGGGTCGAAGAGAGTCAGACACGACTGAAGCGGCTTAGCAGCAGCAGCGGGAGAGACTAGGAAGGAGAATTAGCCTTGGGTTCTGTTCTAGAGTCTTAAAAATAAGGACTAAGAGTCATCACCTCATCAATTTAATAATAATAATGATCATTTAGTTAGCATTTATTGGATGTGTCCCATGTGTCAGGCACTATTCAGTGCACTTTATGTAAAGTCACTGCTTTTATCCTTGCAGCTCTATGAAGTATATACTGTTATGTAGTGAAGGAAACTGAAGTACAGAAAGGTTAGGACATATGCTAAAGGTCACACAGTTGTATGGTGGGCCAAGGTTTGAAATTCCAAGTTGGATCTCCTAACCACTATACCATAATGTATAGGACCTAAAGTTTGACGTGGAAATATACTTAAAGCCCTGACACTTGTCTGTTTGATGACTTTGAGCAAATTAATTTCTCCAGACTTCAGTGTCCTTATATGTAAAGTGGTAGTGATAATAAGCATAGTCACAAGGTTGTTGTAGGATAAATTAGATGATACTTGTGGAGTGTATAACACAGCCCTTGTTGAATAGCAGGTGCTCAACAAATGTCATCTATTCCTGATTGCCTCATCTTCTTCCTTATCATCCCTCACGAAACAAATCAAGTACTGTGGGTACTTTTATTGAAGATGATTTATTAAAAGAAATAAGTATTTTCTCTTCCCATCCGTGTCGTTTGTCCATTCCATCCATAGGTCCCTGTCTTCATCTGTCTTCCTGGGCAAGGACCTTTGAATAGTCACATCTTTGAAAATAGGAACTCTAGGAAGGAATGAACAATTACTAGAGAAAGGGGGCCCTTAGGGTAAGTCCTCATCCTGTGAAATGTACAAAACAGTTATGCATGAGACCTCCTGTTTGGGAACCTGGATCCACAGAGTACAATTGAGAGACAAGATTTTCCAGTTCTAGGACTCAATAAGAACCTGCCAGGAACCAATAAGGCCATAAATGCCATAGGGATTGTGGGTGGATAAGACAAACAATACATTCTGAACACAAGCAGAGTATCTTAAAAGTCTGTGTTGATTCTGTTGTGTTTAACACAATTTGTAATAAAAACCGAATCCTGGTAGCTTTTTTATTTTGCATTGTTTGCAGTTGATAGCTACTGATCGTAAAGGATTTATCGTGTGAAGCCTGTGAAATATTTTTATAGGAAAGGGCTCTTATCATTTACTACGGCAATGTCATCCAAGACTTAAGCATAATCCTTGGTCATCAATTGTACACCTTAGAATTTATTCCAAATAAATTAATAGCAGAGTGTACACCAATCAGTATTCACTACAGCCATATTAATGATATTAAAAATAAATGTGTTTAATGTGTCTTATGGAGCTTACTAAGTATGTGAGCATACATGGTAGACACATATGAGCACACATGAAGGGCATTAGAGATGATGGGATAGAAACATCAGTGTTGATGTTAAAAGTTGTTTACTAGCTATTTCTTCTTTTTTTTAAATGGCTGCATGTGCCACATGTGGGATCTTAATGCCCCAACCAGGAATCGAACCTGTGTCCTCTGCATTGGAACCATGGAATCTTAACCACTGGACTGCCAGGGGAATTCTCTCACTAGTTATCTCTAAGTGAAATAATCAAGAAATCAAAATAGGTATATAATTATCTTGTTTTCACATAGATATTATAAATGTGTGTCATGTGTTTAAAATATGCACTGAAGTGTTAAGCAAACATCATTTGGGGATGGGTGATTTTTCTTTTTTTTTCCCTCTTAAATGAATAGTCTGATTTTTCTCTAGGATATATCAGGTAATGAAATTATTTGGAAACCACCATCCTGGGATAGGTGCTTCTTTTTCTTGGGAAGGATGAGTGAAGAGGGAGAAGTCATAAGAGACAGGCTTCTGTTTCATCTACTTCTGGGAAGTTCCACTAGGGCCAAGTGTACTGCCTGCCTGGCTTCAACATGGAATGGGGAAGCCGGGAAGGACCTGATGTTTTTACCTTAGATCGAAACACAGACATGGCCACAGCCATTGCTGACACAGCGCTCTTCTGGACCGCAGTCCCAGTCGCCATTGCAGAGATCAACACAGGCGCCTGCATTAGAACAGACCAGCTGAAAAGTGCCATGCTCTAGACACAGGTGTTAGGGAGGCCAGCCCATGATTAAGGAGCCAATTCCACCTTCAAGTTCAATACATAATATAATTTATAAATGATTAACCACAGAATGGTACTCATTAACATCTTATGTATTTCAGTGAAAAGCAAGGCATTCACACAATCTCAACAAAGCAAGGTCTGCTTTAAAGAACAGAATAATTAATTACTCCTGGCATATACCCAGAGGAAAAGTGAAAAAAAGTGAAGTCTCTCAGTTGTGTCTGACTCTTTGCAACCTCATGGCCTGTAGCCTACCAGGCTCCTTTGTCCACGGGATTTTCCAGGCAAGGGCACTGGAGTGGGTGGCCATTTCCTTCTCCAACCCAGAGAAAACCGTGATTCAAAAAGATACATGAACCCCAGTGTTCATTGCCACATTGTTTACAATAGCCAGGACATGGAAGCAACCTCAATGTCCATCCACAGAGGAATGGGTAAAGAAGCTATGGCACACATATACAATGGACTACTACTCAGCAAAAAGAATAAAAGAATGCCATTTGCAGCAACATGGATGGACTGAGAGATTGTCATACTGAGTGAAGTAAGTCAGATACAGAAAGACAAATATCATATGACATCACTTATATGTGGAACCTAAAAAAACAAGGGGACCAATGAACTCATTTACAAAACAGCAGTATAGTCATGGATGTAGAAAACAAACTTGTGGTTACCAGAGGATAAGGGGGAAGGGATAAATTGGGAGATTGGGATTCACATATACACACTGCTGTGTATAAAATAGATAATAACCTGCTCTGTAGCATGGGGAACTTTATACTCTAATGGCCTATATGGGAAAAGAATCTANCCTGGGATAGGTGCTTCTTTTTCTTGGGAAGGATGAGTGAAGAGGGAGAAGTCATAAGAGACAGGCTTCTGTTTCATCTACTTCTGGGAAGTTCCACTAGGGCCAAGTGTACTGCCTGCCTGGCTTCAACATGGAATGGGGAAGCCGGGAAGGACCTGATGTTTTTACCTTAGATCGAAACACAGACATGGCCACAGCCATTGCTGACACAGCGCTCTTCTGGACCGCAGTCCCAGTCGCCATTGCAGAGATCAACACAGGCGCCTGCATTAGAACAGACCAGCTGAAAAGTGCCATGCTCTAGACACAGGTGTTAGGGAGGCCAGCCCATGATTAAGGAGCCAATTCCACCTTCAAGTTCAATACATAATATAATTTATAAATGATTAATCACAGAATGGTACTCATTAACATCTTATGTATTTCAGTGAAAAGCAAGGCATTCACACAATCTCAACAAAGCAAGGTCTGCTTTAAAGAACAGAATAATTAATTACTCCTGGCATATACCCAGAGGAAAAGTGAAAAAAAGTGAAGTCTCTCAGTTGTGTCTGACTCTTTGCAACCTCATGGCCTGTAGCCTACCAGGCTCCTTTGTCCACGGGATTTTCCAGGCAAGGGCACTGGAGTGGGTGGCCATTTCCTTCTCCAACCCAGAGAAAACCGTGATTCAAAAAGATACATGAACCCCAGTGTTCATTGCCACATTGTTTACAATAGCCGGGACATGGAAGCAACCTCAATGTCCATCCACAGAGGAATGGGTAAAGAAGCTATGGCACACATATACAATGGACTACTACTCAGCAAAAAGAATAAAAGAATGCCATTTGCAGCAACATGGATGGACTGAGAGATTGTCATACTGAGTGAAGTAAGTCAGATACAGAAAGACAAATATCATATGACATCACTTATATGTGGAACCTAAAAAAACAAGGGGACCAATGAACTCATTTACAAAACAGCAGTATAGTCATGGATGTAGAAAACAAACTTGTGGTTACCAGAGGATAAGGGGGAAGGGATAAATTGGGAGATTGGGATTCACATATACACACTGCTGTGTATAAAATAGATAATAACCTGCTCTGTAGCATGGGGAACTTTATACTCTAATGGCCTATATGGGAAAAGAATCTAAAAAAAAAGAGTATATATGTACATGCATAATTAATTCACTTTGTTGTACACTTGAAATTAACACAACATTGTAAATCAACTACACTCAGAAATTTTTTTGAAAAGGAGGATAATTGCATCTGTGGAGGGGAAGTGCAGAGAAGCCCACTTCAATGCCTCTCTTCTCTCCACAAGGAAAGGGGCAGAGGAGGGAAGACTTACACTTAGCTGAATGTCATCAAGGGTGCCCTGCAGTCACTCTGTGCAATGAGTCTGACTGGCCCCCTTTTACAGGCATGGCAGCTGGGGTGCACTGAGGTGACTTTCCCACTAGTCAGTACAGAAGTCGGATCCAACCCAGACTCTCTGGCCCCTAAGCCAACCTCCCTCTGCCATCCCAGAGGGTGAAACTGACCCTGGCATGAAGAGTCCATCTCCAGATTTCAAAGAGTCACTTCTGACCCAAGTGGAGGCTCCCCACACTCCCAGAACCTCAAGGTTAGTCTTTGAGGACCAATGAAATAGGTCCAGGGAGCTGGTTAAGACCCTGCAAGGGTTTCTAACAAAATGTGTGCAGAGGTGTGGATGAATATGTGCTGTGTTTGGGTGGGTGACTCAGCTGTGATCAGGAGATTCTCTACCTGATTCTGTCTCTGAACCTCTCCAGGCCTTTGTTTTCTCAAAGGTAAAATGAAGTCCTTAGATCCGGGAGGGCTGGATGAAGTTCACTCTCCAGTGTCAGCTCCAGTCGATGGAGGTGAGTATTCTGATGCTGTGTGGAGAAGGCTGGATTGCCTTGTCCAGGCTCAAAGAGAAAGAGTGCTATAATTGATTAGCAATGTCTGATGATGTAATATCAGAGCCTGGTGGGATGTCTACTATGTACTTGCTGCCTCAGAGAAAATCAATACAGTCCCTCTGTGCTTTTATTAGCTGTTGTTGATTTATGGTGTTGGTCACTCATTAATACCTGTTGATTTCTTACTATGTACAAAGCACAGAGGTTAAGTTATACAGGAAGTATGGATACGTGGATTGGATTGGTTTGTTTAGTTGCTAAGTCATGTCTAACTCTTAACAACCTCATGGACTATAGCCTGCTAGGCTCCTCTTTCCATGGGGATTTCCCAGGCAAGAATACAGGAATGGGTTGCCATTTCCTTCTCCAGGGGATCTTCCCAACCCAGGGATCGAATACGAGTCTCCTGTGTTGGCAGGCAGATTCTTTACCACTGAGCCACCTGCGAAGCCCATGGAAATGTAAGACTAGGTTATCACTTTCCAGCAGCTTAGAGCCTCACAGTGGCGATGAAGTTTATGTTTAAAGTACTAAAAGCAAAGCACTATGTGACTCATGTCCTGAGAGAGGTTTATCCAAAGGACTAAAGGGGCTTGCAAAAGAGAGGACATCACTTCCAGTGAATCAGGAAAGGTAAATCTTGAAGTATGGGAATCTTTTAAAGGCAGAATTGAGAGGGAGGGTGGAGAAGAGAAAAGAATTACTAGGAAAACTTCACAAGGGGAAAATGCAACAGGGCGGGACTAGGGAAAGGTGCATGAGGCACCCAGGACACAGCATTTAAGGAGGCCCCTGAACAACTCTGAGAGTGAGTGCCTCCTTCAACTGTGCACCCCAGGTGCCTCATCTCCTCACTCTTCACCCTGAAATACAGGGAATACAGGAAGAGTAGAAAACGGAAGGCTAGATAAGTACTAGGGAATAGTTGGAAGTCAAGGCAGACAGGTTTGCAGCACCTCCCTTCCCCACCATTCAGTGATGTCTGACTCTTTGCAACCCCATGGACTGTAGCCTGCCAGGCTCCTCTGTTCATGGGATTCTCCAGGCAAGAATACTGGAGTGGGTTGTCATTTCCTTCTTCAGGGGATCTTCTCAACCCAGGGATCGAACCCAGGTCTTCTGAATTGTAGGCAGATTCTTTACTGTCTGAGCTTCTAGATAGCCCATGGTAGGCAGAGGACAAAGTTACAGAGGGACCTAGGATTGAGATTTCAGTTGGTAGGTCAAGAGAGAGATGTGATGGTGTGAGAGCATAGCACGGACCAGGATTCACCAAGCAGGCAACCTTCAGAAGAAAGAGAGGGGCAGGGAGAGCTGTCAGGAAGCCACTGCACTGGGCCGGGCGTGGAGTAATCAGGGCTGAAAAGGCAGTGTGACAATGAGTGTCGGAAAGGAAGAAACACGTGTAAGAACCAGTTGCAAAGAATGACTGGTATTTGGCAACCAATGTAAGGGAAGGAGAATAAAGAAGAGAGGGGCAAGAGTTTCCAATGACATTTAGGGAGAAGAAGATACAGTGAAGATAATCTAAGAGAGAAGAAAGCTGGAGAATTGATGGACTGGCAAGCAAAAAGATGCTGCAGAGCTTAAAGACTTTTAACCTTTAACTGGTTCCTCAAGACAGTTGTGAGGTTTGTTAAGAAGATCTGGGAAATGGACTTCCCTTGTGGTCCAGTGGCCAAGACAGTATGATCCCATTGCAGGGAGCCTGGGTTCAATCCCTGGTCAGGGAACAAGATCTAACATGGTGCAACTAAAGATGCTACATGTTGCAATGAAGATGGAAGATCTTGTGTGTGGCAGCTAAGACCTGGCACAGCCAAGTAAATAGGTAAACACGTGTGTGCTAAATCACATCAGTCATGTCTGACTCTTTGTGACCCTATGTAGCCCACCAAACTCCTCTGTCTGTGGGATTCTCCAGGGAAGAATACTGGAGTGGGTTTCCATGCCCTCCTCCAGGGGATCTTCCCAACGCAGAGTCTCTTACGTTTCCTGCATTGGCAGGCAGGTTCTTTACCACTAGCACTACCTGGGAAGCCCAAATAAGTGGGTGAAGAAGAAGAAGATCTGGGAGAGTGGTAGAGGCAGCAATTGAGACTATAGTCAGCCCTCAGGGGATTAAGGGATGAGTCGTGGGGAAGAAAAGGCAGAGAATGAAGATTACTCCTTTGAGAATGTTGGTAGTAAAAGGAAAAAATGAATCATGTTTCACATATTTAAGAAAATATTTTCTGCAAGCAATCCAACTTATTTGTAGCAAGAGACAAACCGGTGGAGAGAGAGAGAGAGGCTGGGGAAATGGACAGAGGCCAATGAGAGGGCAAAAATCCTCACCTTTGAAGAGTCCAGACGGAGGGATGATCAGAGGAAAGGAGAGGAGAAAGTAAAAGCAGAAGCACAGAGACCCTGCAGTCAGAGTGGGCCCCTGCATTGACTGCTTGCCTGTAATACCTTCTCCTCTGTTTTTTCTTCCCCTCCTTCCCCTGCACCCACTGGCCCCCAGTGGCCTACATTCTGGCTCCTTCATTGCAAAAAGGAGAGGGCTGCCTTCTGCATGGACTCGCCCCAAACTCTAAACGGTCTCACCGCAGCCTGAAGCTCCTGCACCACTGAGCTGAGGGTGATTAGGGTCACAAGCAGGAGGAAGCCTCCCAACTTCATGCTGCTGCCAGAGGTCTTCGGATAAAAATGCCACAAGCCTCAGAAGAGCAGAAATTTATCCTCTTTCACCCTCTGAGCTGGAATGAAAGGCCGGGGGTGGGACTAGGAGCTGCGAGAGTCTAAGCCCTGCCCAGAAGCTGACATTTCCTGAGAAATGTGACACACACACCGTGTGTCCCTTGGGTAATGCCACGTACCTAAGTCTCTGAGCCAAGGGAACATCCTCCTCTGACCGACACATAAGACTCCTAAAGCAGGAAAGCAGTGAGTGACTGAGAAAGGGGGTGAACTGGAATAGGGGAACTTTCATTCACTCCTTCCTCTTTGAACACAAGTATCAGATGTCTTCTTTGGGCCAGGCATGTGCTGGGCATGAGGAATAGGTCCTGACAGTGATTAGAGTGTAGGAGTGGGGTGCTAGCTGGGGAAGCTACAGCCTGCTCTTCCCCTTCACCCCGCCTTGCTCTGGGCCCTGGCGCCTCTGGAATTGAGGGCAGGGAGGAGCAGTAAGCCAGCCACAGGGGTGCTCCTCGGCCACCTGCTGGTGGCAAGGAAGTGACTCCAGTCTCCTTTGGGTGGGGTCTGCTTCTCTTTTCTGCTGAGGACCTAAGTAGAGGTGGTATGGTATGGTAGCCTTTGCCTGGATGATCAGTGTCATTTTCCTGGCCTGGCATTCCACTTCATGTTGTCCACCTTCATTTCTGAGAACCCAGATTCCCAATACACGTGTTAAACTCTTCCAGAGTGTCTCTCATCATGAAGCACTGGGCTGAGGGAGGGCTACAGTAACCAGCCAGCTAGGGAGTGAATTTCATTCCCCACTCCTCATCTGAAACACACACTCCCCTTGGGTTTTGGAGGAATGGGCCCTCTTCCCTCCCCAGTGTTAGCAGGAATGGAGGGGAGGCATGTATGAATTTCGGTCATCAATACTGTGTCCCATATGATCACTATCGTAATGTGAGATGAGGATGACTGGACTGGTTGCTAATGGCAGGACCAGTTTATAGTCTCTTAGTATGGCCTCGGCGAGATGGCTGACTTCCCTTTAGAGAGTGCAGTACTCGACGTTTCACCAGGGGCCCTGGTTCCTAATTCTGGGGCTACAGGAAGAGATCTGCCCTGCTATGCTCCATTTGTCACAATTCTTGAAATACACCTGTCAGAGGTCCTTTGGGCAAACCATTGACCTCATTCATTGCGAATATCCCTAGGTGGGTTAAGGGCTACATTTATGGGTTATTCACCAAGCAGTTTGGCAAATTACCTGAACTCAATCCTACCTATCCCAAAGGTAAGATTGATTGTTGTCTAATTTCTATAATAGTCCAGAGCCAAAAACTTTTAAAGATGCTAAACGGTGAAAAGAATATCACTCTATATGCAATTTCAATTTTTAAAAAGGCTAAAAAATTTTAAAAACTGCCCTAAACTGAAAAGTATTGTTGAAATTAAATTCATTTCCTTTTAGATGTTCTCTTTTCTGATTTTATTTTGGGTTCTTTGTTTTGCTGGTGCTGAAAGTATGTGCTCAGCTTGCCCTCTAGATCCCTTAGAGCTGAGCAGGGCCTTCGGAGCCTTAGTCTTCCCTGGATTTGCCTTGGCGTGCAGCTACTTGGTGCTGTGAGCTAAATAGACATGTAAGCCTTATAGGTCTACAAAGTCAAAAAAGTTTCTGCTTTGTCACCGAAAAAATGTCAACAAAACCTGTATCTGAATAGAAGCCAACCGCAGATGTGAGCACAGGGCATAACAACTTCTACATGCCATTTAGTGAGCACTGGTTTTACTCCTGGCTTGACTCCTTGAAGACCTCCTCATATTTAATTCTAAAAAGGCTGTGAGGTGGTTTGTTGGTTAGGAGTCTGATTGCTAAAAGACGAAATTAAGTATGAAAATGCAAAGGAGCCATCTCTGCTTCACTTTCACATCTATTTCATAATTTTTTCTCTGCTGACCATATATCTCAGTTAGTCAAACCATATGGTAGGGGGAATATGACCTCCTCTGAGCCCTCAAGTTCAAGATGAGTCCAGAAAGTGCTAGATTTTTCCCAATCCCAAATCTAAAATGCCAGGGGAGAGAATTTCCTTGGCCTGGTTTGAGTCAGGTGTCACCTCCATCCTCTCAAACTAACAACACAAACAAAGCTGCTGAGGGCTCTGTGTGTGTTTGTGTGTGTGAGTGAGTGTGTGTTGGAGGGGGATTCAGGGAGACATTATAATTAGGAAGACACACAATATGGTTTCCAACACAGATAGGATTATTGCCATTTTGCAGATGAGCAAACTAAGTCATGGAGAGGTTTATTAACATCCCCTAAACAGCATTTCAATGCAGAACCAAGCTGAAACTCCAAAGATAACTCTCTTCTCTAGAGCTCATTACCATCAAGTTAAGTCCAAATTCTTAGAAAATTTCCTGTGTGTGGCACAGATAAATGAGCTTTTGAGGACACAGAATTCTACTTCACCTAATAGGGAATAATAGTCAAGCTTTCATTAGCAGAGCACAGCAGCTCAGAGCTAGAGAAGATTCTCAGCAAACAGTCAGATCAAAGGGAGGGTTCATCCACCTAAAACTGCAACTTTGATTTTAGGAGAGTTAAGGAACAACAGATGGCCCTTATTCATGGCTCTTCACTCGGTCATTCCGAGGTTGTGAAAATAAGACCAATGCTTATACAGTACCGTAGGTAGGAAAGAGGAGTCTAGAGTGTGACAGCTCCAATTTACATATGGCTGCACTACCTACTAGCTGTGTGACCTTGGGAAAATTGCCTTCCTTTTCTGGGTTTTGCTTCCTTATCTGATAAGCAGGCATAGGCAACAACGCCTCATAGGGTTGTTGGACAGACTGATGTATATGGATTTATATGTATACAGTCCTCAGAACTGGCAGTTACTATTATTAATTTCTGTGAAAGAGAATGTATGCCTTTCTATTTCCTATATTAGGGCACCTGCAGACAACTCAGGCCCAAGTGTATCAGTTCATTAAGGAAATACCACTAAAGAAAGAAGAATCAGAATCTTTCCATATTTTATTCTGCTGGAAATTATAGACTGAATCACGAAGAGACTCTGGGGCTTAAGCTAGTATTACTGTCAGCTCAGTGACTATCTATCTGTGAGTTCATGATTCTGGTATGGAGGTCAGGAAGCTTAGCAGGTGACCAATTTCTGTCTAAAGAGTCATTAGCTAGAGGAGGGTCAGTTGAGTCACAGACAATCATCATTTTTCCAAAAGATGCTCAAGAGCCTGGCCAGTGTCTGGAAGGATTTGTCCCCACCCAAAGAGTTCCCACTCCCAATAAGAGTTTTCATAACATTATGATCAGCAACAATAGCGGCTTCTAATCAGCAATGACTGTTCCACATACCAGATCTGAGTGAGAATTCAATTGAATAATTATATTCAGAACAGTGCCTGGAAGATAGCAAACACCCATCAAATGCTGCTGTTTTCAAGGATTCAAGAGAGTTTTATTTTAAAAAGGAATCTTGCTCATAACTCAAGGAACCCAGGCTTAATTGTCAGAGTCACCACTGTGTGACCTTGGATTAAGTCATGCCTTCTCTATGGCTCAAGATTCCTCATCTCTAAGAAGGTTGTTAGTTTAAACCTCCACAGATGTGAGAGCCTTTCTGTTATTTTTTTCATTTATTTTTTCAATTTTGGCCTCGTGGTATGTGGGATCTTAGTTCCTGATCAGGGACTGAACCTGCACCCTCTGTACTGGAAGCATGGCATCTTAACCACTGGACCACCAGGGAAGTCCCCAGCAGCTTTTCCTTTTAAAGGATGCTTCTCCTTTAAATGAAAGGAACTCTGTATTATTGGTATTATTGGGCACTCATTATGTGCCCAGCAAGATAGCTTGGTGAATACAGATGTGTGCAGCAGCAAAGGAGGCTTGTGGGAAGGGTGAAGAGTGCATTTGGAGGGCAAGAGTGTGAGCAGGTACAGAGCTGGCACTTGAGATGCCCCCCTGCACTTTTTCTTCCTATACAATGTGCCCCTTGATTTTCCCACTTCTTTCCCCTTCTTGCCTTTGTCCTGGGTCCCTGACTTCCTCCTCCTGATGGTAATAGGTAGTTCCTGCTCTAAGAGAAGGGAAAGGGGCACAACTTTTGAAAGAATGACACAACCCAAGAACACAACAGTATGAAAAGGCAAAAAGATAGGATACTGAAAGATGAACTCCCCAGGTCGGTAGGTGTCCAATATGCTATTGGAGGTCAGTGGAGAAATAACTCCAGAAAGAATGAAGAGACAGAGCCAAAGCTAAAAGAACGCCCAGCTGTGGATGTGACTAGTGATGGAAGTAAAGTCCAATATTGTGAAGAACGATATTGCATAGGAACCTGCAATGTTAGATCCAAGAATCAAGGTAAATTGGGAGTGGTCAAGCAGGAGATGGCAAGGGGGAACATTGACATTCTAGGAATCAATGAACTGAAATTGACTGGAATGGGTGAATTTAATTCAGATGACCATTACATCTACTACTGTGGGCAAGAATCCCTTAGAAGAAATGGAGTAGCTCTCATAGTCAACAAAAGAGTCCAAAATGCAGTACTTGGGTATAATCTCAAAAACGACAGAACAAGGCAAACCATTCAATATCACAGTAATCCAAGTCTGTGCCCCAAGCACTAATGCCAAAGAAGCTGAAGCTGAACGGTTCTATGAAGACCTACAAGATCATCTAGAAATAATACCAAAAAAGATGTCCTTTTCATCACAGGGGACTGGAGTGCAAAAGTAGGAGTAATAGGCAAGTTTGGCCTTGGAGTACAAAATGAAGCAGGGCAAAGGCTAACAGAGTTTTGCCAAGAGAACGCACTGGTTAGGGCAACCATAGCAACTCCCTTCCAACAACATAAGAGACAACTCTACACATGGACATCACCAGATGGTCAAAACTGAAATTAGATTGATTATATTCTTTGCAGCCAAAGATGGAGAAGCTGTATACAGTCCGCAAAAACAAGACCGGGAGCTGACTGTGGCACAGATCATGAACTCCTTATGGCCAAATTCAGACTTAATTGAAGAAAGTAGGGAAAACCACTAGATCATTCAGGTATGACATAAATCAAATCCCTTATGCTTATACAGTGGAAATGACAAATAGATTCAAGATATTAGATCTGATAGACAGAGTGCCTGAAGAACAATAGATGGAGGTTTGTGACATTGTACAGGAGGCAATGATCAAAACCATCCCCAAGAAAAAGAAATGCAAAAAGGCAAAAGGTTTTCTAAGGAGGTCTTAGAAATAGCTGAGAAAAGAAGAGAAGTGAAAGGCAAAGGAAAAAAGGAAAGATATAAGCATTTGAATGCAGAGTTCCAAAGAATAATGAGGAGAGATAAGAAAGCCTTCCTCAGTGATCAATGCAAAGAAATAGAGGAAAACAACAGAATAGGAAAGACTAGAGAGCTCTATAAGAAAATTAGATATACCAAGGGAACATTTCATGCAAAGACAGCACAATAAAGGACAGAATTGGTATGGACCTACAGAAGCAGAAGATATTAAGAAGAAGTGGCAAGAAAACACAGAAGAACTATACAAAAAAAGATCTTCATGACTCAGAGAGCCACGATAGTGTAATCACTCACCTAGAGCCAGACATCCTGAAATGTGAAGTCAAGTGGGCCTTAGGAAGCATCACTATGAACAAAGCTAGCGAAGGTGATGGAATTCCAGTTACACTATTTCAATTCCTAAAAGACAATGATGTTAAAGTGCTGCACTCAATATGCCAGCAACTTTTGAAAGCTCAGCAGCGGCCACAGGACTGGAAAAAGTCAGTTTTTATTCCAATCCCAAAGAAAGGCAAGGCCAAAGAATGTTCAAACTACTGCACAATCACACACATCTCATAGGCTAGAAATTCTCAAAGCTAGGTTTCAATGGTACATAAACCAAGAATTTCCAGATGTTCAAGCTGGATTTAGAAAAGGCAGAGGAACCAGAGATCAAATTGCCAACATTTGTTGGATCATAGAAAAAGCAAGAGAGTTCTAGGAAAACATCAACTTCTGCTTTATTGATTACACCAAGGCCTTTGACTGTGTGGATCACAACAAAATGTGGAAAATTCTGAAAGAGATGGAAATACCAGCCCAACTTACCTCCCTCCTGAGAAATCTGTATGCAGGTGAAGAAGCAACAATTAGAACTGGACATGGAGCAAGAAACTGGTTCCAAATTGGGAAAGGAGTACGTCAAGGCTTTATATTGTCACCCTGCTTATTTAACTTATATGCAGAGTTCTTCATGCTAAATGCCAGGCTGGATGAAGCACAAGCTGGAATCAAGATTGCCAGGAGAAATATCAATAACCTCAGATACGCAAATGACACCACCCTTATGGCAGAAAGCGAAGAACTAAAGAGCCTCTTGATGAAAATGAAAGAGGAGAGTGAAAAAGTTGGCTTAAAACTCAACATTCCAAAAACGAAGATCATGGCATCTGGTCCCATCACTTGATGGCAAATAGATGGAGAAACAGTGACAGACTTCATTTTGGGGGCCTCCAAAATCACTGCAGATGGTTACTGCAGCCGNCAAAAACGAAGATCATGGCATCTGGTCCCATCACTTGATGGCAAATAGATGGAGAAACAGTGACAGACTTCATTTTGGGGGCCTCCAAAATCACTGCAGATGGTTACTGCAGCCGTGAAATTAAAAGATGCTTACTCCTTGGAAGAAAAGTTATGACAAACCTAGACAGCATATTAAAAAGCAGAGACATTGCTTTGCTGGCAAAGGTCTGTCTAGTCAAAGCTATGGTTTTTCTGGTAGTCATGTATGAATGTGAGAATTGGACCATAAAGAAGGCTGAGTGCAGAAGAACTGATGCTTTTGAACTGTGGTGTTGGAGAAGACTCTTGAGAATGCTTTGGACTTCAAAGAGATCAAACTGTCCATCCTAAAGGAAATCAGTCCTAAATATTCATTGGAAGAACTGATACTGAAGCTGAAACTCCAATATTTTGGCCACCTGATGCCAGGAACTGACTCACTGGAAAAGACCCTGATCCTGGGAACGATTGAAGGCGGGAGGAGAAAGGGATGACATATTGGATAGCATCACCAACTCAATGGACATGAGTTTGGGCAAGCTTGGGGATTAGTGATGGACAGGGAAGCCTGGCCTGCTGCAGCCCACGGGGTTGCAAAAAATCAGACACGACTGAGTGACTGAACTGAACTGACTGAAGGACACAACATACACCTATTAGAATCAAATGGGTCCAAAATGGCAGACAAGTGGACTTTGGTTAGACCTTGATTCTCAATCAGCAAGCTAAATGACACACCCAGAGGCACAATGACAGTTCCAAGGCACTGTCAAAAGGCCAAGTAGTGGGCAGTGGCCCAATTCCTGGAGATCTCCACCCCTTCCCAAAAATAGCTGGAGTGATCTCGCACTCATTAGCATATGAAGTTACCCAGCCTATAAAAACAAACCTGCCATACTCACCCTCTGCGATGACCCACACTCTGTCCGTGGAGTGTGCTCCTCTCTAAATCAATAAATCAACTACTTTCTTGTCACTTTGTCTCTCACTGAATTCTTTCTGCAATGAGACATCAAGTACCTGAGCTTCTTTAGCTCCCGGAACCAGGAACTGGGCAGGGTTTTGGCTGGGTTTGAGTCCCAGTCATGTGTATTCAAGTCCCAAGCAGGATTTTGGCCAGGTTCAAGTACTGGCTGTTGGGACCAGCCCAACAACAAACTGACCTGAAGGAGCAGTGCCACAGAAGAAAAAGGAAAAATAAGACTCAAATAAAAGTGGGGATCAGGGGGCTGATGCCATTCACAGGTAAAAGCCCAGATCCTAATCCTTGCATGTCTTTTACTGCTAACATCTACTTCCTTGTTAGTGCTTTAGAGATATCTGTTGTTTACAATCTCAGATCACAGATAAAGATATACAATGCACAGTCCTCAATGTCATTTCTCAGCAACTCCCTCAAGGCTCTGGTTACGAGAACAGTTACTAATGGTTTTCCATCAGTCACATCAATATGTCAACATCTTGTTTTCAAGATGTCTTTCCACGATGTACATTTTACTGCTCCCAGCCCTTTGACTGGAGGTGATGAGAAAGTCGTTCTTATTTTTCAAAGTCCTGTTAATTATAGTACAGGCCTGTGCATAACATATTCCCTACACTGGCCACATGGGTTCACGTGCCAAACAGGATTTTGGCTGGGTTCGAGTCCCAGCGCATGGGTTCAAGTCCCAGTCTGAAGTAAACAGTTTCACCGCCAGGATGCCCCAATCACCTTGAGTGTTTTGAGGGCAGGCCTCACAGCTCTGTGTTGATGGTGGGGAGGATAACAGGCTCGAACCCCAGCATTCACATCCTGCTGCTGAGTGGACTCTCCTTTGAGGCTATGAGTTATAGTCATTCTCTCTGAGCTCTGCGTCATGGAACCTGGATCAGGACACAGGTAACAGCAAGTGTAATCCCTGATAGGCAGCTGACCTTTCTGGATTAATCAGACCTGGGTTTAGCATTGAGTAATGTTGTTCTTTCAAATAAGCTCTCTGAGGCAAAAGAAATAGCTTGTTCTGCCTAATCATCAAAACCACTAAAGAATGGAGGCCACTTTGAGTGACAGAGGAAAAGGAGGTGGGAAGAAAGGGACCTGGTATACACTAGGCAATTCTACGTGCCAGATTTTATAAACAGAGGCACATTGATACATATATATATTTTATTTATTTTATTTTTTTGGAGGCTAATTACTTTACAATATTGTATTGGTTTTGCCATCATTGACATGAATCCCCCACGGGTGTACATGCGTTCCAGTATTTTAAATATATATAATTGTGTGTATGTGCTCAGCCGATCAGTCACGTCTGACTCTTTGCAACCTCATTGACTGGGGCCTGCCAGGTTCCTCTGTCCATGGAATTTTCCAGGCAAGAATACTGGAGTTGGTTGCCATTTCCTATGCCTGGGGATCTTCCTGGTCCAGGGATAAAACCTGCATCTCTTGCATTGGCAGGCAGATTCTTTAAAACCACGCCACCTGGGAAGCTCCAATAGAGCAGGCGGCTGCGACCGGCACACTAGTGCGGCCAAGGAGCTACACCACATCTGAGGTCAGGGGCAGAAGTCCAGAGGACTGCATGCCCAAAGGGCGGCGGCCAAGAGGAGTTACCCCAGGTCCGAGGTCAGGGGCAGTGGCCGAGAGTGCCAGGCTGCGATGGTGCAGGAACGGCTGAGAGAAGCTACCCCGTGTCTGAGATCAGGGGCGGTGGCCGGGAGGAGCCACCCCACGTCCAAGGAGCGGTGGCTGCCCTGGCGCAGGAGGGCCTAGAGGAGCCATCCCATGTTGAAGGTCAGGAAGGGCGGCAGTGAGGAGATACCCCTCATCCAAGGTAAGGAGCAACAGCTGCACTTTGCTGGAGCAGCCATGAAGAGATACCCCACGTCCAAGGTAAGAGAAACCCAAGTAAGATGGTAGGTGTTGTAAGAGGGCATTAGAGGGCAGACACACTGAAACCATACTCACAGAAAACTAGTCAATCTAATCACACTAGGACCACAGCCTTGTCTAACTCAATGAAANTGATGGACAAAACTATAAAATCATTTTCATTATACCATCCTGGGCAACAGCAAAAAAATGTCAAGCAAATAAAACGACCTTCAAATGGGAACTGGTTAAGTGAATTAAAGTAAATGTATTCACTAGTCATCATATAATCCTAAAATTATGAAATCTGTCTGTGTGGACATGGGAAAATGTCCACAACTCATGTTAAATTGTAAAAGACATATGTTCATGCAGGGCTTCCCTGGTGGATCAGATGGTAAAGAATCTGCCTGCAATGTGGGTTCGATCCCTGGATTGGGAAGATACCCTGGAGGAGAGCAGGGCAACACACTCCAGTATTCTTGCCTGGAGAATCCCCATGGACAGAGGAGGCTGGCAGGCTACAGTTTCGAAGAATCAGACACGACTGAGCGACTAAGCATAGCACAGCACACATGTCATGCATGATAGGATACTTTATACAAGAGAATAGGATATACGCTAATTTGTGCAACTGGAGGCCACAATAGAGGGCTTATTCTAATTTCAATATGGTTCACAGACAGACCCAGGCTCTCTCTCATTGTCTATGTGGCTATAGGTAAGTCTTTTCACTACTGTAAGTCTTGGTTCCCTCATCTGTACAACAGTATCTGTTACTACTTGTGAGATTTAAAAGCAACAATCTCAGAACATGCCTGGAAAATAACAGGAACTCAGAATTTGATGTTTCTTCTCACAGTGACTATGTGTCTGTCAAGGAATCAGTTAATGCAGCAGGTTGGTAAATCCTTCCAGACACCAAGTATCCTCAATAGTAGACGCTGCAAGTTTTCAAACACACGTGGAAACTATTGTACTCAATAAATTACTAAACAGTTTAATAGCATCACTGAGTTAACTGGATAATCAACCACCATGTGGACTGCCTGACACTTTTACATAATTACAGTGTCCTCATGGGGCAATTGTGAACATTTGAATCAAAACACTTTAAAGTGTTCAGGTCTCTAGGTTGGACTGAAGGCTTGTTAATTGTCTTCCAAACAGAGACCAAGGTGAAAACAGGGGAGGGCCCATGGCAAGGCTTGGATTTCATTGGAAATTTTTGGACTCCGGATATCCTGTTTTTTCACAATCGCATGAGAGTGATGCTCCCTTTTGATGAAGGGCATCTTCTGAAATGGCGCATGTCTGGCTCCCATACTGCCAGGGTCTTTTTCTACCATTTAGTGAGCCCTTGTTATTGTGCCAGTTCTAGGCAAGTGACTCACATCTGTCATCTCATTTATTTGTCACAAGATCACTAGGAGATGGGCCTTCTCAATCTCAATGTACAGAAACCAAGACGCTGGGAGCTTGAGTAACTTCCACAAGACCCCAGAGCTAGAAAAAAGCAGACACAGTAACTGAGACACACAAATCTTTCAAAAGAAAGATTTGAAAAGAAGCTTCCTCGTTACTGCTGCCGCCTCTCTGTAGCACTAACATCTGTGTTCGCTTATGAACCAGGATGGGAGGACAGCCCCAGACAGCTGCTTCTGAGGATGGCGCTGTGGATCCTGACTAAAGGAAGGGAGGGGAGCTGTGGAGGAAGGCGGGCAGCCAGCAAGACGTGGGGAAATCCCACCGGGACAGGGCTCGCTTGCTGCGGTTGGGACTTTCAGAAAAAAGAACAGAACACACCATATGAGAGATGCAAGTCCTTTCTATTCCATGTTCTGTGCCTTGAGGAAATGAAGAAAGAGACAGAAGTGGGTAAATGGTGACGTTCAGAAGTGGGCAAATGGTGACGTTTGAAGAGTTCCTCCTGCAGGGAGGCTGTAGAAAAGTGTTCAGGGTTTTTCAAGTTGAGGACACCAGCTTTGCCATGTATTAACAAGTCACATGACTTTTCTGACTTCAAATTTCTATGTCTAGGAAATGAATGTGACACGACAGCTTAAAAAGATGTTATGAGGAATCAAGGCACTCACACTTCCCCCTCATCCACTCCACCCAGGGCTGCCATGTATGGCTTTACAGGTTGTGCATAATTGTACAATTATGTCTGGTGACAGGATGAGCAGGACTATAATCCCTCCCATCTTCATCCTGAAGCCTTCAACCTGGGCACTGCCTCCACCCAGAGAGAAGGGCAATTTTTCCATATGGATAAATGTAGTTGGTTGCCAAACTGAGCACCCGCTGGACTCTGTCCACCGTAAGAGGCCTTTTTCTCATTCTCCCAACAGTGACATTTGAGCTTGTGGTGATTTCCATCCATCCTTAGTGGCCCAGCCAAAAGCCAAGTGGATGTCTGTCTGTGCGAATGCGCCCTCCTGACCAAGGGCGCCTCGGGGAAGGCACATATCTGGCACTCACCCTTCACTTGCTTCTGGGCTACCATTTATTGAGCACTGGCTAAGTGCCAGGCACCTGGCTATATATTTAGCATAATCTCACTTAATCCTTAGAATGACCCTGTGACATAGGGACTATTATCCTTGTTTTAGGATGGGCAACTTGCAGCCATTTCAGAGCTGGGAAAAGGAGGCGCCAGGGTTTGAATGCGGTCTGTGTGACTGCAAGCCTCCTCATTACCCTCTACTGCTGTGAAGGCTCTCTGGAGCTAGCAGCCATGTTCTCATGTGAGCCAGAACAATGATGTCAGCCCCAGGACTAGCCTTCCCCAAAAGAAGCCCCAGGGCCTCCTGTCCTAGCTCCACAGAATAGGGCTGTGTGGGTCAGGAGGGGAGTCCCAGGGGAAACCCCATCAGCCAGCCAGATGTGGGGAAACACCTGCCCTGGGACAGAGGCAGTTGCTCCAGTTGGCCTTGCAGAGAATAGGACAAGAATATCTGAGCAAGAAGGAGATGTCCTAAGCAGGCAGCGTGATTGCGAGGATGAGCCAGAGTGTGGCCAGCAGCTGCCACGCCAGGGACACACACTTGTGGCCACTTCATGCAAAGATGCAGGGTGTGTTTTTTTCCTTATAGTTTGAATGTGGAGGAAAATACAGGCCACGTGGATAATGTCCCTTTGTTGTTACTTCTTTGGGAGGCAGCGTGATCAGCTGGGAAGTACTCTGGCATTGGATATGAAGAGACCGCTGCTGCCGTTTATTAACTGCCTGATATAGGAGGAGCACATGATCTCCCTGAGGCCGTTTCCAAGCACTTGACATGTGGGTAATAAGATTTGCTTCTTGAAGGTGTAATGAAGATAAAATGCAAAGGTGAGGTCTACAGACATTTCTACCTTATCCGCTTTAGCCAGCACTATGTTATGATTTTTTGGGAGGTGTTAGTTCTAAAAGGTCTTGTAGGTCTTCAAAGAACCGTAGTAACAGGTAAATTTGGCCTTGGAATACAAAATGAAGCAGGGCAAAGAGTAATAAAGTTTTGCCAAGAAAATGCACTGGTCATAGCAAACACCCTCTTCCAACAACACAAGAGAAGACTCTACATGTGGACATCACCAGATGGTCAACACCAAAATCAGATTGATTATATTATTTGCAGCCAAAGATGAAGAAGCTCTATACAGTCAGCAAAAACAAGACCAGGAGCTGACTGTGGCTTAGATCATGAACTCCTTATTACCAAATTCAGACTTAAACTGAAGAAAGTAAGGAAAACCACTAGGCCATTCAGGTATGACCTAAATAAAATCCCTTATGATTATACAGTGGAAGTGAGATATAGATTTAAGGGACTAGATCTGTAGAGTGCCTGATGAACTATGGACGGAGGTTCATGACATTGTACAGGAGACAAGGAACAAGACCATCCCCATGGAAAAGAAATGCAAAAAAGCAAAATGGCTGTCTGGAGAGGCCTTACAAATAGCCATGAAAAGAAGAGAAGTGAAAAGCAAAGGAGAAAAGGAAAGATACAAGCATCTGAATGCAGAGTTCCAAAGAACAGCATGGAGAGATAAGAAAGCCTTCTTCAGTGATCAATGCAAAGAAATAGAAGAAAACAACAGAATGGGAAAGACTAGAGATCTCTTCAAGAAAATTAGAGATACCAAGGGAACATTTCATGCAAAGATGGGCTCGATAAAGGACAGAAATGGTATGGACCTAACAGAAGCAGAAGAGATTAAGAAGAGGTGGCAAGAATACACAGAAGAACTGTATAAGAAAGATCTTCACGACCAGATAATCA
>SJYW01040055.1:3320322-3341172 GCA_006410735.1 Raphicerus campestris
GGGGCTCCAAAATCACTGCAGATGGTGACTGCAGTCATGAAATTAAAAGACGCTCATTCCTTGGAAGGAAAGTTATGACCAACTTAGATAGCATATTAAAAAGCAGAGACATTACTTTGCCAACAAAGGTCCATCTTGTCAAGGCTATGGTTTTCCAGTGGTCATATATGGATGTGAGAGTTGGACTGTGAAGAAAGCTGAGCGCCAAAGAATTGATGCTTTTGAACTGTGGTGTTGGAGAAGTCTCTTGAGAGTCCCTTGGACTGCAAGGAGATACAACCAATTCGTTCTAAAGGAGATCAGTCCTGGGTGTTCTTTGGAAGGACTGATGCTGAATCTGAAACTCCAGTACTTTGGCCACCTCATGCAAAGAGTTGACTCATTGGAAAAGACTTTGATGCTGGGAGGGATTCGGGGCAGGAGAAGGGGACGACACGACCGAGGATGAGATGGCTGGATGGCTTCACCGACTCAATGGATATGAGTTTGAGTGAACTCCGGGAGTTGGTGATGGACAGGGAGGCCTGGCATGCTGCGATTCAAGGGGTCGTAAAGAATTGGACACGACTGAGCGACTGAATTCAGCAATGTTATGATGAGATGGCTGGATGGCATCACCGACTCGATGGACGTGAGTCTGAGTGAACTCCGGGAGATGGTGATGGACAGGGAGGCCTGGCGTGCTGCAATTCATGGGGTCGCGAAGAGTCGGACACGACTGAGCAACTGAACTGAACTGATGATTGGGAAGATCATGCAATGGTCAGTGGAAGCCAGCAGATGGCGCCACGGTAGCTCACGCTACAGACCTAGCTCCTGAGCCAGGCGCCCTGGCATCGCCCTTCCTGAAGGGGGAACAACAGGTGGGGGTGCTGTTAAGGCACCCTTTTGTGTCAGTCTGCAGAGTGAGCCAAGTGATTTAAAGAGGGTGGGCACAAATCACGGTAAAAGGAGAAAGAGGAACAAAATATATTTGGTTCATTTTTAAGTTTCCTCATCTGGAAATGGAGGTGAGATAATAACTACGTCTCTCATATCTAAAGTTCTCAAGATTAAACATAAGAATGAGCTTTGAAAAGACCTGACACAGAGGGGTTGCCAAATATGGGTTTTCCCCCTCTTTTCCTATTCTTTGGGATGCCAACTCATTGCAAAGGATCATTGTAATAATCCCTAAGAACCGTATTTCATAAACATCACTCATGTTGTTTTATAATTGCATGTAGTTTAAAGCAATAAACTCATATGAAATTATTATCATTGTGAAACAGTGAAAACTTAAACTATATGCAGCATTTTAAAGTTCATGAAACTTTTTGACCTAAACAATACATCCTTAGAAAAGAAAGTTAGCCAAGTATGTTTGAATTAAAAAAAAAAAAAAACAAGCAAACATACGTGCCCTTTGAGTCAGCAATATCACTTCTAGGAATATTTCCTAAGGAAAGATCAAGTTATACACATAAAGATTTAGTTTCAAGGGGATCCTTTGATAGAAAAGTATTAGAGAATTTGAAAAGCCCATTGATTAAGGGTTAGTAAACAAAATGTTTGATTTACAATAAAAATGCTTTGAAGTCTTAAAAAAAAAGTTGTATAACACATGTCCACGCTTGCGGCAAACTATTCATTACATATTATTGAGTGTTAAAAGATGAAGGAAATTTTAAAAATATATTTGTGAAGGATGATTTGGCACTATACCCCCTGAGTATATATGTGGAAGGATATGAATGTACATGTAACTCTATTTATCTCTGGGTAATAAGAGTATAGGCACATCTTTCATCAATTTATTCTGCGCAGGCATGCTAAGTTGCTTCAGTCCTGACCTACTCTTTGCGACCCTATGGACTGTGCCTGCCTGGCTCCTCTGTCTGTGGGATTCTCCAGGCAAGAATACCATCTACAGGGTATCTTCCCAATCCAGGGATTGAACCTATGTCTCTCAGGTCTCCTGCATTGGCAGGGGGTGAGGGTGGGGTGGGGGTTCTTTACTACTAGCACCACCTGGGAAGCACAGTTTGTTCTGTAGTTCCTGCCTTTTCTGCAGTAAGTATGTATTTCACATGAAAAATTAAGATTCAGTAGTGGTCTATGGAGAGAGTCTATGAAATTGCTATATGCTTTGACAATCCACCTGTTAAAAATCAGGGAGAACAAAGGAAAGAACATACGAAAAGCAGAGTAAGCTTGATAAGTAACTTAACTTGATTCAGGGGAAATGAAAAGATATTGCTTAAATTCAGCTGCTGGCGGCAGAGGAGTGGAGAGGAAGGAAAGGAGGAAATTAGCTAATTATGTCTGTAACTCATAGTAGGAAACCTATAGATGATAATTTTAAAAAGAGGGGGACAGAAGAGAAGACTCTTGAGAGTCCCTTGGACTGCAAGGAGATCAAACCAGTCAATACTAAAGAAAATCAACTCTGAATATTCACTGGAAGGATTGATGCTGAAGCTGAAGTTCCAACACTTGGGTACCCGATGTGAAGAGTTAACTCATTAGAAAAGACCCTGAGCCTGGGAAAGATTGAGGGCAAGAGGAGAAGGGGGTGACAGAGGATGAGATGGTTGGATGACATCACCGACTCAATGGACATGAGTTTGAGTAAACTCTGGGAGATAGTGAAGAACAGGGAAGCCTGGCGTGTTGCAGTCCATGGGGTTGCAAAGAGTTGGACACAACTCAGCAACTGAACAATAGCAAAGGGTAGTACTCTATGGTCTTGGTATAAGGTAACTATCAGAACAAAACCCATAAAGCTTTCTAAATGCAAAGCATGCAGTAAGAGACAGGGAAAAGGAGAGACAGATGACACAAATAAAATAGGCTATATAATCAATGATTAAACATCTGATAAATACATTCACAACAGTAAATAAAATAGCAACCAAAAAAGGTAAGATAAACCTCATGTATCTCTTTCAGAGATGTATACAGAAATAATATGTAATAAAATTATGTCTGGAATTTGCTTAAAAATATCAGGGGATGAGTGGAGGTGGGTGGGATTATATCTGAAAGAAGGATGACCACATGTTGATAATGGTTGAAGCTGGGTGATGGGTACATGGTCTGTCATTCCACAATGTGTCTGCTTTGTGTGAAGAATTTCCCAAAATAAAAAGTGACACTGAAATCTGCTTAGGGACATTCAAAATATCTTAATGAGTAAAAAAACGTGCAATCACTAACATGTCCATACACAGAGAGAGTAAGTGTGGAAAGATTAACAATGATATTTCTCTGGGTGATGATATTGTGGGTGTCATTCATATGGGTTATATAGTTTTAGATGTAGAGTCTTGTTTTGCAACCATAAATATATATTTGGGGGGGAAGGGGATAAAGAGAAGAGTTGTTCTCAAAAAGAAGTGCCCAGGTGAAAAAAGTTGACTTACTTTGCAATGAGATTGTGATGGAAGAGTCCAAAAGATCTCCTTTTAAAAATATTTTATGACGAAAGCGTTCAAAACCATACTCAAGAGTTAATTGGTATTGAACAATTTTTGAAAAGGTGGGCAGAACAAAGCATATATTCCTGCTCGGACCAGGACATCAGGCAGGGAGCTCAGGCCTACTTGCGGGGCTGGTGAGCACACGTGGCCACAGCCATTGCTGACGCACTTCTCTCCTGCCGCCCAGTCCCGGTCTTCTGGGCACTGCTCCTCACAGACACCTTTATGAGCAGAAAAGACTGGCTGAGACTCTTAAACTAAATAAATACTTAAATGACCATGGCATAACAATCAGCTACATACACTTAGATCTAGGGCTTCACTGTTTAGATATGACCTCACATAGAACCTCATCTGACCCTTCCAGGAAATAATAGCTGAGGCATTTCCAGGAGTATTTGGAGAAATGCCTTAGGACTGATGNCTTAGATCTAGGGCTTCACTGTTTAGATATGACCTCACATAGAACCTCATCTGACCCTTCCAGGAAATAATAGCTGAGGCATTTCCAGGGGTATTTGGAGAAATGCCTTAGGACTGATGTCTTAGGAAAGAGAGTTGCAAGGAAAGCAGGTTAATGGTAACTCCAGTGATCTTTAACCAGTACGTTTTATTTTCGGTGTTTTACAGATGAGTCTGTTGAGAGATTGTCTGGTCCATGGCAGAGTTGGGTCTTGAAGTCCGGTTCAAGTTCAACCAGACTTCAAGTCCAGTTCTTTGCCTTAAAGCACATGTGTCTTTTTCTATACAATTCAGTGAAATTAACCTTGAATATAGAGTTGAGCCCCTAAATCCAGAAATTATTTCTGATGCAAGTAGAGGATCTACTGGATTCTAATCCCTAAAGAAGGTCTCAGTGTGACTTTTTAATACTCATAGAGACAGAATTTAAAGATGGAGGCAGCCCTGGAAGGTGCATCAAAACCTTTGGCAAAAGAACAACATCTCAACAAACAATCACATCACCACCACCAAGAGAATTCTCACTGTGGGTCCTGCCGCAGGGTTGACCTGCTTCTGCCCCACTCACGATTCATCTCTTTCCGGCTCACTTTTATCATCTGTACCTGGGTGACTGATGTATGGCCTGGGCAAGTGAAGAGAGGCTGCACTAGACAAGTGACTCCAGATACAGTGATTATCATAAACACCTCAGGCATTCTGGTTTGTTTCTCTGGATGCCCACACAATTGTGCCAGATCAGATCACGTCATGCACTTAACTCTTCCAGGACAGAGCAGGGTGGAGAAAGTCAGGACTCACCTACACTCATCAGCGGGGAGCAGATTCGCCGACAGCCGTCCTGGATGCACTGTGTTCCTCTCCCACAATCCCTGTCTTCACTGCACTCGATGCTACAGATGGCTGATGAGCAGAAATACGTGGTTAAAAGCTTCTCTTCTCTTACAATCAGAAAATAAATACTTCAAATGCCTTAACAATATCATTCAAAAACGATCAATTCTCTGGAAATACATCTACCTAATTATGTGCAGAAAGCTAAATAATATAACAAGGAAAAAAAATTAGCTATCTTTAAATGCAGACAGATGCCATGTTCTTGGATGAAAACAAATAGTGTTTTAGAGATATCAATTTCTTTCCCAAGTTGAAATTTAATACAGTCCCAGTAAAAATTGTAGAAGGATTTGTCACAAAAATAGACAAGCTGACTCTGAAATTTTATACAACCAACAATTATCAAGATAGAAATCAAGATAAGTTTAGCAAACTTGCAGGCCTGAAATGTGGCCAGATGAACTGGGCTCTCTGTATGAAAAAAAAGTAACCTTGTCTCCTACCCCACACCACACAACAAATCTGTTCAAGTGAGTTTTAGATCTAAAGCAAAGGTAAAGCAATAAAGCTTCTAGAAAATGCTATAAAAGATAGCTTCAAGATCTTGGGATAAGCAAATATTTCTTAAATTTTACAGAAATATTACTGACCATGAAAATAGATAGGTAGATGGAATCTCATTAAAATTATGAACTTTTCTTATTGAATGACAACATTAAGATGAGGAACAGCCTGATTGAGAGAAAATGTTTATAAGATACATATACAACAAACAATTTGGATCCAGAATTGCTTGCAAGTCAATAGTAACAGTTCATATTCTAAGAGAAAAATGGGGGAAAGGATTGAGTAGACACTCCATAAAAGAGATAATTGGAAGTTGTGAGACAAAAATAATGTCAGATTTTGGGAACTTGGTTTTAATTGTGCCGATTGGCATAGTTTTTGACCTTTCTAGAATCTCTCCATAAAAACAGAGCAATCAAAATAGTACAATTCAAAACACATAGACAACAGATCTGTAGAACAAGATATCCTCTCAAACTCCAGAATATGAGTGGGTGGAAGGAAACAAAACACCATCTTCTACCAAACCAATGAAGTGTCTGCATCTGTGCAGAAATCCGAGGAAAGCGATGAGGTGACTGGTAGAGAAGTCTGGGGACATCATTCCTACAAGACCTTCCTAAAGAACCCATTAGAGGTTGACTGTCAGCCAACCAAAGTAGTGGGGAGATATGAAAATTAGGAAGGCAATGGCAACCCACTCCAGTACTCTTGCCTGGAAAATCCCATGGATGGAGGAGCCTGGTGGGCTACAGTCCATGGGGCCGCTAAGAGTCATACACGACTGAGTGACTTCACTTTCACTTTTCACTTTCATGCATTGGAGAAGGAAATGGCAACCCACTCCAGTGTTCTTGCCTGAAGAATCCCAGTGATGGGGGAGCCTGGTGGGCTGCCATCTATGGGGTCGCACAGAGTCAGACACGACTGAAGTGACACAGCAGCAGCAGCAGCAAGGTCATTAAATACATACTTACAGAAGAATTAAGACTCAATAATGTTCTATGAAGAGAGTCTATGAACTATCTATTTGCTGTGACAATGTACCTATTAAATATCAGGAAGAACAAAAGAAAGAACATATGAAAAGCAGAGTAAGCTTGATAAGTACCTTAACATGATTCAGTGCAAATGCAAGGATATTGCTTAAACTTAACTGCTGGTGATAGGGAATGGGAGAGGAATGAAAGAGGGAAATGATCTAATTTTAATATAACTATTACTCATAGTGGGAAATCTATAGGCAATAATGAAAAAAAAAAGGTGAGGATCAAGGGTAGTACTCTAAGGTCTTGATATAAGGTAGCTATTAGAACAAAAAACATGAAGCTTTCTAAATGCAAAACGTAATAAGTGAGAAGGAAAGGGGTAGACAGGTTACACAAATAAAATAGGNAGGCAATAATGAAAAAAAAAGGTGAGGATCAAAGGTAGTACTCTAAGGTCTTGATATAAGGTAGCTATTAGAACAAAAAACATGAAGCTTTCTAAATGTAAAACGTAATAAGTGAGAAGGAAAGGGGTAGACAGGTTACACAAATAAAATAGGTTATATAATAAAAGACTATGTATCTAACAAATACATCTACAACAGTAAGTAAAATAACAACCAAACAGGTAAGATAAACCTTATACCTCTCTTCTAGAGATACATGTAGAATACATGTATAATGTGATAAAATAATGCCTGTGTGTGTGTGTGTTAGTCGCTCAATTGTACCCGACTCTTTGCGACCCCATGGACTGCAGCCCTCTCTCCATGAGATTTTCCAGGCAAGGATACTGGAGTGGGTTGCTATTTCCTTCTCCAGGGGATCTTCCCAAACCAGGAATCAAACCCAGGTCTCCTGCACTGCAGGCAGATTCTTTACCAACTGAGCTACATGTCTGGAACCTGAAAATAACAGGGATGGAGGAAGTGGGTGGGATTAGACATGGAGGAAGAATGATCACAGGCTGATAAATGTTGGGCTGCAGTACATGGTGTATCATTCCACCAATCTCTCTGCTTTGTACATAGATTTCCCATAATAAAAAGTGAAATGTACATAGATTTCCCATAATAAAAACTGAAATGCAATGAGGGAAGGCTAAATATCTTAATGAGTTGAAAATGTGCAATCACTAACATGCCCATACACACCGACAGAGTACGTGCGGAATGACTGACAATGGTGTGTCTCTTGTCAAAGAGAGTGTGGGTTCCATTTACTTGTTTCTATAGCTTTGGTTGTAGAGTCTTGATTTCACACCATAGATATATATTTGGGGAGTGGTAAAGTGAGTGTGCTGGAAAAAATCGAGAAGGACTGAATGCAATGGTACCGTGACGAAGGAGTTCAAAGAACACCCCATCCTTTGAATGCTTTATGCTGAAAACATTCAAAACCATACTCAAGATAAATTACTATTGAACATTTGCTGAAAGTTTGAGATGGACCAAGTGCATAGTCCTTTTAAGCCCAGGAATTCGGGCAGGGCGCTTAGCCTTACTTGCTTGCGGGGCTGGTGAGCACACATGGCCACAGCCATTGCTGATGGCACTTCTCTCCTGCCGCGCAGTCCCGGTCTTCTCGGCACTGCTCCTCACACACACCTTCACGAGCAGAAAAGACTGGGTTGAGACTCTTAAATACCATCAATGTTTATGTTGTAAATGACCATGTCCTAATAACATCAGGATACACTTTGATCTAGGTCTTCATTGTTTAAACATGACCTCACGTAGAACCTCATCTGACCCTTCCATCAAATAATATCTGAAGGATCTGCAGGAATATTTGGATTTTAATTCAGATACATGTGCTTTTAAAGCACATGTCCCTTTTGCCATACAATGCAGTGAAATTAACTTTGAATGCAGAGTAGAGCCCCTAAAGGTCAAGAAATTATTTCAGATGAGAATTTATTGGATTCAGATCCCTGAAAAAGTCTCAGTGTGGCTCTTTGATACTCCTAGAGACAGAGTTTAAAGATGGAGGCAGCCCTGAAAGCTGATCAAAGACTTAGGCAAAAGAATAACACCTATGTTGTGCTCCGAGTCCAAGACCCCGAATAGACTGAGAGAACAAGTCCACCAAGGTAATGCAAAATCAAGAAGGGAGTTTATTTATTACTAACTCAAGTTAGGGCACCCCTGCCACATCCAACACAGTGGAATAAAGCAAGAGGGCCCCGAGCCCTAAATTACAGCAGTATTTATAGACTTAGAACAAAGACAGGGAGTTAGTAAGGGCGGATTGGTTGCAAGGGTCTCTTGGCATCTACTAATTGGCTAGATTTCCACATGCGCGGGCTTTCTTAGGGGATTTTTTCCTATTGGTCAAGCTATACTGTCTGTGGGAGTTCCCAGGGTCTCAGCTTTCCTAGAGACTAAACCTCAGACCTAGCCTGCCCCTTAGAGCCTGTCCTGGCTCCAGTTAGGCTCTAACAACCTCCACCACGAATACATCACCACCACCAAGAGAATTCTCACTGTGGTTCCTGCTACAGGGTTGACCTGCCTCTGCTATCCACATTGTGAATCTCTTCCAATCTCACTTTTATACTCTGTAGATGGAGGTTGTCTGCTGTTGTGGTTTGAGCAAGTAAAGAGAGGCTAGCAGATGAGTGACTCTCAAATGTGGCTGATGATAACAATCATCTTTAAAATGAACTACGGATAGTAGGACCTCTTCAGGCCTAATTACTCAGCTTCTCCAGGGTTGAGCCTGTACTTGTATATTTTAATGAGGGCTCCAGCTGATGCTGATGCTGAGATGGGCTAGAGATTCTTCCAGAGCCAGTATGTCTGACATTTTAGGATTTAATCAGCTTTTACTAATTTGTGGAGGAAAGCTGGGGACCACAATTCTTCATCAATATCCAACCATTCATTCATTTGCTCATGGTTCATTTACTCATTCATTCATTCTCATGTTTTTAATTCATTAGCTTATTCTAAGAAAAATATCAATTCTGTGTAAGGAACAGGACTAGATGTTTCAGGAAATTGGGATGTTTAGTTTTCATATCAACAGGGCAGATTAAAACTAGGATGGGAAATCAAGTTTGCTCTGAAATAGCAACAGTTCACAACACTATGCATCTTTAATAGTAAGTGACATGAGAAAGGGAGTGCAAAGACTAGATAAGAGTGGTTTAGTGATTACTGTGCTAGAGAATTAGCTGGGATTTGAACTCACAAATATAGTCACACACATTGACAAAGACCATCCAATGGGGAAAGAATGGTCTTTTTAATAAATGGTGCTGAGAAAACGGACATCCATGTGCAAAAGAATAAATTGGGATTACCGCCTCAAATCATATGCATACATACATACATACCTATAGTATGGGCTTCCCTGGTGGCTCAGACAGTAAAGAATCTGCCTGAAATTTGAGAGACCTGGACTCAATCCCTGGGTCAGGAAGATCCCCTGGAGAAGGGAATGGCTACCCATTCCAGTATTCTTGCCTGGAGAATTCCATGGACAGAGGAGCCTGTTGGACTATAGTCCATGGGGTCGCAAAGAGTTAGACATGACTAAGTGAGTAAAACACACCCATACAGTATACACACACATATACAAAAATTCGCTCAAAATGGATCAAAGACCTAAATGTAAGAGTTAAAACTAGAAAGCTCATAGGAGGAAACATAGGTATAAATCTTTGTGACCTTGGATTGGGCAATGGTTTCTTAAAGACGACACCCAAAACAAAAGCAAAAAAAGAGGCATATAAGTTGGCCCTCAAAAAATTAAAATCTCTTGTGTGTAAAGAACACTGTCAAGAAAATGGAAAAAAAATCCACGGAGTGGGAGACAATATTTACAAATCGTATGTCTGATAAGGGTTCTAAGTTGTCTCAGCGGTGAACAATCTGACTACAGCGCAGGAGACATGGGTTGGTTCCCTGGGTTAGGAAGATCCCCTGGAGAAGGAAATGGCAATCCACCCTAGTATTCTCGCCTGGGAAATCCCATGAACAGTGGAGCCTGGTGGGCTATAGTCCATGAGGTTGCAAAAGAGTCAGACACAACTTAGCAACTAAACTATGACAACAATCCAAAATATATAATGAATTCCTACAATTCAGCAAGAAAAGGACAAACCTTCCCATCTTGCAAAGGGAGGGCTTGAATAGACATTTCTTGAACAGATTACATACAAATGAACATTAAGCATATGAAAAAGCACCCAGTAGCATTAATCACTAGCGAAATGCACATTGAAACCACAATGAGGTATCACAGTAAGATATCCCACAATCACTATGATGGCTATAATTAATAGTCAGGTGTCAACAAGTATTGGAAAGGATGTGGGAGGGTTGAGAACTCTCACAGATTGATGTTGGATAAACTGGTGCAGGCTCTATGGAAAAGAGAGCTTGGCAGTTCCTCAAGAAATTAATCATAGATTTGCCATGTGACTCAGCAATTCTACTCCTTGCAAATTCACCCAAGGGAACTGAAAGCATGTTCACACAAAAATTTATACACAAATGCTCATGGTACCATGACTTGCTTACTCACCACAAAGTAGAAATAACACAAATGTCCTTCAACTGATGAATGTATAAATCACACCTGCTAGAGCTAATGGCAACTCACTCCAGTACTTTTGCCTGGAAAATCCCATGAACAGAGGAGCCTGGTAGGCTGCAGTCTGTGGTGTCACTAGAGTCAGACACGACTGAGCAACTTCACTTTCACTTTTCACTTTCATGCATTGGAGAAGGAAATGGCAACCCACTCCAGTGTTCTTGCCTGGAGAATCCCAGGGACGGAGAAGCCTGGTGGGCTGCCGTCTATGGGGTCGCACAGAGTCGGACACGACTGAAGTGACTTAGCAGCAGCAGAAGCAGCAGCAGCAGCAGAGCTATACGATCCAGCCATAAAAAGGAATGGAATACTGATAGATGCTAAATTTAGATAAACTTTGAAAATGTCGAAGAAGCCAGACACAAAAGCCCACATTGATGTATAATTTCCTTTACATGAAATATCTAGAATAGAAAAATGCTTCTCAGATGGAAAGTGGATTAGAAGGGGATGGAGGTGGGGAGGAAAGAACAGGGAGTTTGACAATGGATATGGGCTTTCTTTAGGGGGTGATGAATGGTCTGCAATTAGATGGTGATGGCTGCACAACGTTGTGAATATATTAAAAACCACTGAGTGGTACACCTTTAAAATGGTAAATTTTATCTCAGTAAACACACACAAACACAGAGCTTGAGACCTCAGAGAGCCTGATTTAATTNTCTACTCCTTGCAAATTCACCCAAGGGAACTGAAAGCATGTTCACACAAAAATTTATACACAAATGCTCATGGTACCATGACTTGCTTACTCACCACAAAGTAGAAATAACACAAATGTCCTTCAACTGATGAATGTATAAATCACACCTGCTAGAGCTAATGGCAACTCACTCCAGTACTTTTGCCTGGAAAATCCCATGAACAGAGGAGCCTGGTAGGCTGCAGTCTGTGGTGTCACTAGAGTCAGACACGACTGAGCAACTTCACTTTCACTTTTCACTTTCATGCATTGGAGAAGGAAATGGCAACCCACTCCAGTGTTCTTGCCTGGAGAATCCCAGGGACGGGAAAGCCTGGTGGGCTGCCGTCTATGGGGTCGCACAGAGTCGGACACGACTGAAGTGACTTAGCAGCAGCAGAAGCAGCAGCAGCAGCAGAGCTATACGATCCAGCCATAAAAAGGAATGGAATACTGATAGATGCTAAATTTAGATAAACTTTGAAAATGTCAAAGAAGCCAGACACAAAAGCCCACATTGATGTATAATTTCCTTTACATGAAATATCTAGAATAGAAAAATGCTTCTCAGATGGAAAGTGGATTAGAAGGGGATGGAGGTGGGGAGGAAAGAACAGGGAGTTTGACAATGGATATGGGCTTTCTTTAGGGGGTGATGAATGGTCTGCAATTAGATGGTGATGGCTGCACAACGTTGTGAATATATTAAAAACCACTGAGTGGTACACCTTTAAAATGGTAAATTTTATCTCAGTAAACACACACAAACACAGAGCTTGAGACCTCAGAGAGCCTGATTTAATTTTTCCGGCCGAGGGTCTTGGCATTGGTCTTTTTAATAGAATCACTTCTGGGGTGATTCTAAAGTATTGGCAGAGCCTCTTCCTACCCAAAATGTGGTCTGTAGGCCAGCGTCATCAGCATCACTTAGAAGCTTGTTAAGAATGCAGAATTTTGGACCCCATCCCAGATCTGAATCACCGTCTGCAGTTTAACTGGATCCTTGGGTAATTCCTGTCATATTAAAGTTTGAGAACTACTGCCCTAGTCTAGAAGAACTGAGTGTGCCCATTATGTTTATGATGGAAATAGTACACTGGGGCTTTCAAGGATTAAGGAGATTTCCACAGACTGGGGTTGGGGAGGTTGTCACATAAGAGAATATATTTACACTTTGAGGAAATCAATCGCCTGATTAGGGCTGTACTTTGGAAAGAACAATCTCACATTCAAGCATAGAACTGGCTGGAATTCAACACACAACATGTGTTTTAGAAGAGAAAGAGTTCCAAGAGTATTGCAAGGGTCCAGGTATGTAACTAGGGTGGTGGCAATCAGATTGCAAAGGCTATAAGAGAAACTGTGAAAGAAGATTTGACAAAGTCTGATCATTGCTTATATGGGGGGAGCAAGACAGCCAGAGAAATCATCTTTGGCTATGGAAGTGTAGGAAAAGAAAGCCAAAAGCACAGAAAAGGAAGGGCAAAGAGAGAAGCCATGGAAGACAGTTTCAGATAGAAAAATCGTGAACAATGTCAGATTCTGCAGAAATACCAAGGAGGTTGACTATCGAAGAAAATTATTAGATTGTCAACCAGGAAGATATTGATGCTTTGGGAGAGTGAAGTCCGGGGGATAATTGGTGGAGGGGGGATGTTGATGGTGATTGTAGTGGTGGCGGTGGTTGAAGCGATATTAGAAGGGTTCAGGTGTGATTGGTAACTGTCAAGAAAGAGAGAAAACAGAAGTGGGTTCAGAAGCATGTTTCTCAACAATGTATAAATGTATTTGTTTGTAGGTAGAAGCAAATGGAGAGAAGAGGGTAGAGATACTGGAGACACACTCAGAAGCTGATGGAGCAGAGTCAGAGGAGGAGGTGAGGGCAGTGCAAATGGAGAGGTTGGCCTTTGGAGAAAGGGAGAGAGGAGGTCAGCAGACACAGAGGGATGCTGGCATGGGGACTTGTGGGGAAAATTAAAGTGTGCCTCAGGGTCTCCTCATGTGGACTGTTCTCCATGTTTACCCATCCCCGCTCCACCCCCTCTTTAGACTGCACAGGAGTGCTAGATTTTCCACTTTCTGACTCTCTTGTTCTGTGAGGTGGGACGAGACTTACCAATTGCCTAGAGCCTTGTGTTGAGGGTGAGGAGAATGGCCAGGAGGAAGAGGCTGCCCAACTTCATGTTGTTAATTGAGGACATCATGTGCCGACGATGCAGCAAGGCCCAGGCAGCTGAGATTTATATGCTGCTGGACAGAGAGCCTGGCTTGCATTCATGGCCACCATCAGCATTTAGGAAACTTGAGACTTGGACCTCTGCCAAGCAGCTGACTTTGCGTGACAAAAAAGAACCAAAAAAAAAAAAAAAAACCAACCCACACACCTCACAAAGTCTGTGTGGTGTTGGGCAATGCTTGTTTTTCAAGTAAGTTCTTTGAGACATGGTTCTTACTGTAATTAAAAAAAAAAAATCTATCAGATGAGAAAGCGAGAGATGTGAGGGTGGATGAAGAAGACAGTGATAGAAGATAGATGAATATAGATAGACAGATATGTAGAAGCCATACTGTGCCAAGTGGCTTCAGTTGTGAACAACTCTTTGGTGCCCCATGGACTGTAGCCCACCAGGCTCCTCTGTCCATGGGATTCTCCAGGCGAGAATACTGGAGTGGGTTGCCATTTTCTCCTCCAGGAGATCTTCCCAATGCAGGGATGTAACTAGAGTCTCATGCACTGCAGGCAGATTCTTTAGCATATGAGCCACCATGGAAGCTCATAGATAGAAGAGATAACTCAACAACCTCTGTGTGCAAGGTGCTTTCCTCTTTAAGCATCACAACTGAGGTACCACAAGGTTAAATAGCTTGCTTGAGGTTACAGAGCTACTAAATGGGGTTCAGACTCAGATATTATTGGCTTCATGTTTCATGACTCCTTTCCTATAACTCTGTCTCTACATCAGCACCTGGGTATAAATATTGTATTGCATCATATGATACTGTTAAGGGACCCATATTTCTCCTTTTTCCCTAAAGGTGGTGCTAAATATTTGTGCATCTGTATGCTTGTAGGTAGATGTATGTGGATGTGGACTGATAGATGGATGAGAATGCAGAAAACTTCTGGAACAATAACCTCTCAAGTAGTACCAGTACTCACTTCCTCTTAGGAATAATAGAGTGAGTTGGGGGATTTAGGTACTCAAGAGGTCTTTAGTGTCAACTGAAATAAGACTAAGGTAAGGAGGATGCATTGACATATTACTTGTACAATTAACAATGAATGACGGAAGAAAGAAAAACTCCCTAAAATACGGAGACTAGATTGGAGAGTTGCAGGACTAGTGTCAGGAAGTGCTGTTCAGTTCAGTTCAGTCGCTCAGTCGTGTCTTACTCTTTGTGACCCCATGAATCGCAGCGCACCAGGCCTCCCTATCCATCACCAACTCCTGGAGTTCACTCAGACTCAACATCCATCGAGTCGGTGATGGCATCCAGCCATCTCATCCTCTGTCGTCCCCTTCTCCTTCTGCCCCCAATCCCTCCCAGCATCAGAGTCTTTTCCAGTTAGTCAACTCTTTGCATGAGGTGGCCAAAGTACTGGAGTTACAGCTTCAGCATCATTCCTTCCAAAGAACACCCAGGACTGAGCTCCTTTAGGATGGACTGGTTGAATCTCCTTGCAGTCCCAGGGACTCTCAAGAGTCTTCTCCAATACCACAGTTCAAAAGCATCAATTCTTCAGCGCTCAGCTTTCTTCACAGTCCAACTCTCACATCCATACATGACCACTGGAAAAACCATAGCCTTGAAGTGCTGTTAGGAGAGTTTATTAAACATATCATATTGCAATATAGAGAAATATATCTATCCAATCTGTCTTCCATACCCCTGACTTTCCCTAAACTCTTTGATACTGTGTTTACCCTACAGGACTTAAGAATCCACCAATTAGTGCTCCTCGTAATGCTGGGAGAGAGATGAGCAAACCTGTCCCTGGATACCAAGCCTTCTTTCTGCAGTCTGGGTGCCACTGAAAGGCATTTACTCTCTCTTCTCACCTTCAAAAATTCAGAAGAAATAAAATTGGAATCCTTCTTGTGCACTCAGTGGAAAAAATAGCTGAGCCAAGTCTCATGCATAAACAAGTTTTGGCTCTCCCCTCTTGCCCCAGCTGTCCTGCACAGAAAGCACCACGGTGAGGTCAGAACTCCTCAGCTTTTGCTTTCTTTATCCAGGAAGATGGGACACGGGGAGATAAAAACCCAGATGCTCATTCTAGTAAATCACATGGTTGTAAATCAGTGCAAACTCCTCTCTGCTTTTGATTTCTCTTTCTAACCCCACAATACCTTGAAGTACCCTCACTCTGATCTCTGTCAATAGCATCTACTGGCAAAACCTGCACTGTTGCAGACATCTATGGACTTTATGCTTCCCTGCACCAAAGTACCACCCAGCGGGGATGGGTTCCACCATAAATTCATGATCAACAGCTTCAACGATGCCTTGCAATTTTAGTATAATTTCAACACAAGCTCCCACTCTTCATAAAGTGAAGTGAAGTGAAAGTCACTCAGTCGTGTCCGGCTTTTTGTGACCCCATGGACTATACAGTCCATGGAATTCTCCAGACCAGAATACTGAAGAGGGTAGCCTTTCCCTTCTCCAGGGGATCTTCCCAACCCAGGGATCAAACCCAGGTCTCCTGCATTGCAGGTGGATTCTTTACCAGCTGAGCCACAAGGGAAGCCCATTCTTTATCAGGATTATTGAAAATCTTGTCCATGCTTCTCAAACCTCAGTCTCTTCCAGTCCTTCATACTCAGAAGTTGACCTTGACTCCTCCTTTACAGGAAAAAAATTTTAACTACTAAATCAATTCCTTTAAGAGATATAGGACACTTAGTAGCAAAGTGCCTCTGTTAAGATACCTTTTGGTGAACAAATTTCCCACCCCTACAGGGTGGATTTCTGCGGGTTCTGTGGGCGCAGCGCCAAACTGATCATGATCCCATGAATCTGATCTTGCCTTCTCCAAGAAGGTCCACATCTCATCCCTGGGGGTAAGGATGCCATGGGCACTCTATCTTAGTCCTAGAGTTAGTGGCTGTTCATTATATCTGCCACCCTCATACTCTTTAGAATTCTCTTTACTCCTGCTAGTCAATCCCTCAGTCAACAAAAGAGTCCACAATGGAGTACTTTGGTGCAGTCTCAAAACCAATGATCTTGGTTTGTTTCCAAGGCAAACCATTCAACATCAGAGTAATCTAAGTCAATGCCTCAACTACTGATGCCAAAGAAGCTGACGTTGACCAGTTCTATGAAGACCTACAACGCCTTCTAGAACTAACACCAAAAAAAAAGTCCCTTTCATCACAGGAGATTGGAATGCAAAAGCAGGAAGTCAAGAGATACCTGGGATAACAGGCAAGTTTGGCCTTGGAGTACAAAAAGAAGCAGGGCAAAGGCCAACAGTTTTGTCAAGAGGCCATGATGATCATACCAAACATAATTTTCCAACAACACAAGAGATGACTCTATGTATGGACCTCACCAGATATCTGGTCAACATGAATATCAGATTGACTATCTTCTTTATAGTCAAAGACGGAGAAAATCCACACAATCAATAAATATGAGACCTGGAGCTAACTGTGGCTCAGATCATCATTTCCTTATTGCAAAATTCAGGTTTAACTTGAAGAAAGTAGGGAAAACCACTAGGCCATTCAGGCGTGATCTAAATTAAATCCCTTATGATATGCAGTAGAGGTGATGAATAGATTCAAAAGATTAGATCTGATAGACAGAGTGTCTGAAGAACTATGGACCAAAGTTCATAACATTATACAGGAGGCAGTGACCAAAACCATCTCAAAGAAAAAGATGTACAAGAAGGTGAAGTGGTTGTCTGAGTAGGCTTTACAAATAGTTGAGGAAAGAAGAGAAGTGAAAGGCAAGGAAAAAAGGGAAAGATATACCCAACTAAATGTGAAGATCCAGAGAATAACAAGGAGAGATAAGAAAGCCTTTTTAAGTGAATAATGCAAAGAAATAGAGGGAAAAAAATAGAATGGGAAAGACCAGAGGTCTCTTCAAGAAACTGGAGATATCAAGGGAACATTTCATATAAGGATGGGTACAATAAAGGACAGAAAAGGTAAGGACCTAACAGAAGCAGAAGAGATTAAGAAGCGGTGGCAAAAATATTCAGAACAACTATACAAGAAAGGTCTTAATGACCCAGATAAACTCAATGGTATGGTCACTCACCTAGAACCAAATATCCTGCAGTGTGAAGTCAAGTGGGCCTTTGGAATTGCTACTACAAACAGAGTTAATGGAAGTNTTGGCCTTGGAGTACAAAAAGAAGCAGGGCAAAGGCCAACAGTTTTGTCAAGAGGCCATGATGATCATACCAAACATAATTTTCCAACAACACAAGAGATGACTCTATGTATGGACCTCACCAGATATCTGGTCAACATGAATATCAGATTGACTATCTTCTTTATAGTCAAAGACGGAGAAAATCCACACAATCAATAAATATGAGACCTGGAGCTAACTGTGGCTCAGATCATCATTTCCTTATTGCAAAATTCAGGTTTAACTTGAAGAAAGTAGGGAAAACCACTAGGCCATTCAGGCGTGATCTAAATTAAATCCCTTATGATATGCAGTAGAGGTGATGAATAGATTCAAAAGATTAGATCTGATAGACAGAGTGTCTGAAGAACTATGGACCAAGGTTCATAACATTATACAGGAGGCAGTGACCAAAACCATCTCAAAGAAAAAGATGTACAAGAAGGTGAAGTGGTTGTCTGAGTAGGCTTTACAAATAGTTGAGGAAAGAAGAGAAGTGAAAGGCAAGGAAAAAAGGGAAAGATATACCCAACTAAATGTGAAGATCCAGAGAATAACAAGGAGAGATAAGAAAGCCTTTTTAAGTGAATAATGCAAAGAAATAGAGGGAAAAAAATAGAATGGGAAAGACCAGAGGTCTCTTCAAGAAACTGGAGATATCAAGGGAACATTTCATATAAGGATGGGTACAATAAAGGACAGAAAAGGTAAGGACCTAACAGAAGCAGAAGAGATTAAGAAGCGGTGGCAAAAATATTCAGAACAACTATACAAGAAAGGTCTTAATGACCCAGATAAACTCAATGGTATGGTCACTCACCTAGAACCAAATATCCTGCAGTGTGAAGTCAAGTGGGCCTTTGGAATTGCTACTACAAACAGAGTTAATGGAAGTGATGAAATTCCAGCTGAGCTATTTAAAATTCTAAAAGATGATGCTGTTAATGTGCTGTACTCAATATGTCAGCAAATTTGGAAAACTCAGCAGTGGACACAACTGGAAAAGTTCAGTTTTCATTCCAATTCCAAATAAAGGCAATGTCAAAGACTATTCAAACTACCATACAATTTTTCTCATTTCAATGCTAACAGGGTTATGCTCAAAATCCTTCTAGCTAAGCTTTAGCAGGACATGAACTGAGAGCTTTCATATTGAGTTTAGAAAGTGTAGAGGGACCAGAGATCAAATTGTTGAAATTTATTCGACCATGGAGAAAGCAAGGAAATTCCAGAAAAACATCTACTTCTGCTTCATTTACTATGCTAGATCCTTTGACTGTGTGGATCACAACAAACTGGAAAATTCTTTAAAGAGATGGAAGTATCAGACCAGTTTACCTGTCTCATGAGAAACTTGTATCGGGCTCAAGAAGCAACAGTCAGAACAAGACATGGAACAACTAATTGACTGGCTCAAAATTGGGAAAGGTGTACATCAAGGCTGTATATTGTCACCCTGCTTATTTAACTTATATGAAGAGTACAGCATGCAAAATGCTGGGCTGTATGAATCACAAGTTAGAATCAAGATTGCTGGGAGAAATATCAACAGCCTCTGATATGCAATTGATACCACTCTAATGGCAGAAAGTGAAGAGGAACTAAAAAGCCTCTTGACGAGGGTGAAATAGGAGAGTGAAAAAGCTGGCTTGAAATTCAATATTAAAAAGAAAACTAACATCACGGCATCTAGTCCCACCACTTCATGGCAAATAGAAGGGGTAAAAGTGGAAACAGTGATATGTTTTATTTTCCTGGGCTCCAAAATCACTGTGTATGGTAACTGCAGCCAGGAAATTAAAAGATGCTCCTTGGAAGGAAGGCTATGATGAACCTAGACAGCATACTAAAAAGCAGACATATAAAAAGCCCAGAAAGATTCATATAGTCAAGTTCAGTTCAGTTGCTCAGCTGTGTCTGACTCTTCGACCCCGTGGACTGCAGCACGCCAGGTTTCCCTGTCCATCACCAACTCCCAGAGTTTACTCAAACTCATGTCCATCAAGTTGGTGATGCCGACACATCCATCTCATCCTCTGTTGTCCCCTCCTCCTTCTGCCCTCAATCTTTCCCAGCATCAGGGTCTTTTCAAATGAGTCAGTTCTTTGCCTCAGGTGGCCAAAGTATTGGAGTTTCAGTTTCAGCATCAGTCCTTCCAATGAATATTCAGGACTGATTTCCTTTAGGATGGACTATGGTTTTTCCAGTAGTCATGTATGAATGTGACAGTTGGACTATAAAGAACACTAAGCACCAAAGAACTGATGCTTTAAAAATGTGGCATTAGAGAAGACTCTTGAGAGTCCTTTGGACTTCAAGGAGATCAAACTAGTCAATACTAAAACGTATCAACCCTGAATACTCATTGGAAGGGCTGATGCTGAAGCTGAAGCTCCAATACTTTGGCCACCTGAGGGGAAGAGCTGACTCACTGGAAAAGACCCTGATGCTGGGAAAGATTGAGGATAGAAAGAGAAGTGGGCAGCAAAGGGAGAGATGATTTGATAGCATCACTGACTCAATGGATATGAATTTGAGCAAACTCTTGGAGGGAGAAAGTGGAGGACAGAGGAGCCTGGCATGTTGCAATCCATGGGGGTCAAAAAGAGCTGAACACAACTTAGCCTCTGAACAACAAGAAAGTAAATCCTTTGTTACTCTAATCCCTCTTGCAGTTAGTCATTCTTTATATTAAAGTTACTCTGTTCAAGTGACTGAATGGTCCCTTTCTCCTGGTTGAATCCAGATTGGTACCCTACCAAGGCTAACTCAAGAAGAACTAAATAACCTAATAGCCCTATATTTCTTAAAATATTGTACCAGTAGCTTAAATGTTGGGGTGTGTGTGTGTGTGTGTGTGTGTGTGTGTGTGTGT
>SJYW01040055.1:3368144-3385925 GCA_006410735.1 Raphicerus campestris
ATTATACATGTTTCAATGCCATTCTCCCAAATCATCCCACGCTCGCCCTCTCCCACAGAGTCCAAAAGACTGTTCTATACATCTGTGTCTCTTTTGCTGTCTTGCATACAGGGTTATCGTTACCATCTTTCTAAATTCCATGTATATGCGTTAGTATACTGTAATGGTGTTTTTCTTTCTGGCTTACTTCACTCTGTATAATAGGCTCCAGTTTCATCCACCTCATTAGAACTGATTCAAATGTATTCTTTTTAATGGCTGAGTAATCCACCATTGTGTATATGTACCACAGCTTTCTTATCCATTAATCTGCTGATGGACATCTAGGTTGCTTCCATGTCCTGGCTATTATAAACAGTGCTTCAATGAAGATTCCTTAAAAAAAAAAAAAAATATATATATATATATATATATATGTATATATGAACAATCCAGTTGACCCAATTGCATTTCAGTTCTGTAGCTTTGCTTAAAATTATCTTATTTTCTTGATTATTGTTGGTTTGGGGAAAACCATATAAACTTTTAGAATAAGCTTATCCATTTTTGTGAAAAATTCCTCTATGATTTTGACTGGGATAGTATTAACTTTATCAGGGTGAGGAAATGATATGTTTATGACACAATCTTTTCATCCATAAACATGGTGTCTCTCTCCATTTATAAGATAGCTAATTTTTTTTAGGAGTATCACATATTTTTCTGTACATAATTGGTTAGATTTATTTTTTGAATGTTATTGTAAAGGCATTTAAGTTATTTATTTTCGAATTCAAGACTTCAGCGCTTTTAACAACATTTTTCCTCTTGTCAGGCATCTGTGTGAATGAGTGCAGAGAAAACAGGGACTGCGGGGTGGAAAAAGAGTGCCTCCAGGTCGGCTGCCAGCATGTCTGCCTGCCTCTAGCTACAGCAGGTGAGTCCTGACTTTCCACCATCTGTCCTGCGAGAGTTAGGAGCTTGGGGTTATCTAAAGTTGCACAACTGTGTGGTCACCCAGAGACACACTGGAATGCCTGAGGTGTCTCTCTGTTCTTGCTCTTTGTTTCTCCCAACACTGTGGGAGAAAGGTGTTTCATATATGATATTATACATGTTTCAATGCCATTCTCCCTACATTGTGAAGTCTGGGAACGCTGAAAAAAAAATCTCATTTAATTTTGCACAAGGAATGTTTACTTATTACAGAAAAGTCAGGAAGTACGGGACAAATTGATGGCAAGATGTGCCTATAATCATATTACTGGGAGATAAACATAGTTATGTGTATGTTCATACCCTTCCACATATATATTCTGAGGGTAAGGCCTTTGCACCACAATGAAGATCCCACGTGCGGCAACTACCAACAGACGGAGCCAGAAAGAAAAAAAGAATAGAAGGAAGGAAAGAAGATTTTTTAAAAAGAGAGAGAAAGCAAGAGAAGAACTGGATGGGAGTTGGCGAGCTAAGAATGGATGGAATAGAAGCCCTAGGAAAGAGAATAGCATATCCAAAGGTCCTGAGGCAAAAATGAGGGTCATACATTTGAGATGAGAAAAGAAGATTGGTGTGGCTGGAGCTTCAAAACAAGGGAGCAGGCTCAGCCTCAGAAGACAGGCAGGGACCCAATTATGGGGCATTTGACAGGACATGCTACAAGGATTTGGATTTTATTCTGGGTATAATGGGAAGCTTTGGAGGGTTTTCAGGTGGCTGCAGTGGAGAATGGAAGGGATGTGGGAAGAATGGAAGTGGAGAGACCTTGTGGAGCATATTGTGGTCATCAGGGCAGGAGATAAGGATGATTTCTATTAGCGTGAGTTTTTTCATGTCTGCAGGTAAAGTTCATGTGTAGGAATCTATTGCAGTTACTTCGATTTTTAAATGAATATTCAGTAAAGCAACAAATTAAAAATATAGCTTACCAGTGGATAAAGAAGATGTGGTACATATACACAATGGAATATCGCTGCTGCTAAGTCACTTCGGTCGTGTCCGACTCTGTGCGACCCCATGGATGGCAGCCCACCAGGCTCCACCATCCCTGGGATTCTTCAGGCAAGAGTACTGGAGTGGGTTGCCATTTCCTTCTCCAATGCATGAAAGTGAAAAGTGAAAGTCAAGTCGCTCAGTCGTGTCTGACTCCCCGTGACCCTATGGACTGCAGCCTACCAGGATCCTCTGTCCATGGGATTCTACTGGAGTGGGTACAATGGAATATTACTCAGTTATTTAAAAAGAATGAAATGATACCATTTGCACCAACATAGATGGACCCAAAGTCTGTCATACTGAGTGAAGTAAGTCAGACAGAGAATCAGAAACATCATGTGGCATCCCTTAGATGTGAGATCTAAAAAGACATGATGCAAATGAGCTTATTTACAAAACAGAAACTGCCTCACAGACTGAGAGAATGAACTTACGGCTTCTGGGTGAAAGGGGAAAAGGGATAGTTAGGGAGTTTGGGATGAATAGATACATACTGCTGTATTTTAAAAGGGTAACCAACAAGGACCTACGGTATAGCACAGGGAACTGTGCTCAGTGTATGTGGCAAGCTGGACTTTGGAGGAGAATGGAAACGTGTTTGTATATGTACGGCTGGGTCCCTTTGCTGACCTCCTAAAACTATCACAACCTTATTAATGGGCTATACTTCAATATAAGATAAAAAGTTTTTTAAAAGGAAGAAAAAATATAGCTTCCCATGTTTCACCCATCTTAGCCTACTTATAGCAAAATTTAAGAAGTCCTTAATAAGTGCTTAATCAAATAGAACAGATCAGTCTTAATCAATCAGTCCCATTTAAATTTTTGTGGATTAAATTTTGACAGACAATTTAAGTTGCTTTAATTAATTTATTGAATTTTAAAAAGTACTTTCCACACCCAGTCTAACACTCAGAACCTTCCAAAGTAATGCACTCCTGTAAATATAACAAATTAAACTTATGACTATAGAGAAATCAAGTTGTGTTAAACATGTCAATGTTCTCTGTTAACTTAGCCAAGTTCTTACATCTCTCAACTCAAAAATCACAAGCACAAAATAAATTAATTACATATTTTGTATTAGAATTACAAGGATAATCTGTTATATACCCTAGTTCAGTTCAGTTCAGCTGCTCAGTCGTGTCCGACTCTTTGAGACCCCATGAATTGCAGCACGCCAGGCCTCCCTGTTCATCACCAACTCCTGGAGTTCACTCAAACTCACGTCCATTGAGTCGGTGATTCCATCCAGCCATCTCATCCTCTGTTGTCCCCTTCTCCTCCTGCCCTCAATCCCTCCCAGCATCAGAATCTTTTCCAATGAGTCAACTCTTCACATGAGGTGGCCAAAGTACTGGAGTTTCAGCTTCAGCATCATTCCTTCCAAAGAACACCCAGGACTGATCTCCTTTATAATGGACTTGTTGGATCTCCTTGCAGTCCAAGGGACTCTCAAGATTCTTCTCCAACACCACAGTTCAAAAGCATCAATTTTTCAGCCCTCAGCTTTCTTCACAGTCCAACTCTCACATTCATACATGACCACTGGAAAAACCATAGCCTTAACTAGACGGACATTTGTTGGCAAAGTAATGTTTCTGCTTTTGAATATGTTATCTAGGTTGATCATAAGAGGCCATTAAAAATGTAAGTGCTCTAAGTTCAAAATTATATACTTGATTCCAGTGATTACAAATTTATGGGAATTCTCTGGTGGTTCAGTGGTTAGGACTCAGCGCTTTCATTGCAGAGAGCCCAGATTCAATCCCTAGTTGGGGAACTAAGATCCAGCAACCAGCATAGAGCTGCCATAAAAACCAAAAAATCTTTTAATTAATCTCTGCATATGAATATTAATATTTTGGACCTGATTTATATTTTTTAAAAATAAATTAATGAATTGTTTATTAACTTATTTGGTTGAGCTGAGTCTTAGATGGTCCACAGGATCTTTCTTGATCATGTGGGATCTTTCTTTCAGTGCACAGACTCTAGTTGGGTCATGCGGGCTTAGTTGCTCCAAGGCATGTGGAATCTTAGCTCCCTGGCCAGGGATTGAACCCATGTTCCCTGCATTACAAGGTGGATTCTTAACCACTGTACCATCAGGGAAGTCCCCACATCTTTCTATGTTTAATTACGACCTTTGTGAGGCTTACCCACTAAGGTGCTGTGTTACTATCTTACGCAAATTGAGATTACTGGGCCAGTTTTATATGATCCCCACCAGATCATCATCCCAGCACTAGAGGATGCTTATTGGCCAAAACGGACTTCTGACCTGGGTTTGTGCACTTCAAGTGTGATTCTCTCCACCTTGACTGGATACACAGAACTCTAATACTCAAAATGGCAACAGGAGGCTTGGAATTCACATCTTTTAAATAGGGTTGGTGTCTAAGTTCTGATTAGACCCTCGAGTGCTTCTTCTGTGTGACCTGTGTAGACAGAAGCCTTTCCTGGGGGTGTAGCAAACATTCTTCACGCTATGCTAGACTTTTTTCATGTCTTTAGCTCTTTCAGGGCATTTATTACCCTCCCCTCTGGCAGGAAAGACACTTGAAACCAATCCATCCATCTTTTAGATCCTTCTGTAATTCTCTGATCTGTGTGGATGGAATCTTGCATCTCCTTCTAAGGTTATAGCTGACACCCTGCATCAATTTCTTACCACATAATTCAGTTCTGAATGCCTGTGAGCATCTTCTTGATGCTCAGCCTTGACTCCAGGGGCCTGGTTGGATTCTGCATACCAGCCAAGCCCTCATCCGCTTCTGAGGCACATCCTGAGGTCATGCGGAGGAGAGCTTCCACAAGGGTGGTGGTGGAGAAGCCATAGTCGCTGGAATTGAGAGAGGTTTTGAGACAGTTGACAGGATTTGTTGATAGACAGGATTTGTTGATAGATTGGATGGACGGATCAGGGAGAGGAATTTCAAGAGTGACTTCCTGTTTTCATCTTGAGCAGCTTGGAGGATGGAGGTTCCATTCCTGAGGAGGGGCCCTCGGAGAAGGAGCGCAGCTGCGGTAGTTATAGCTCCACATTCAGGGGACGCTCGGTATCCACCCAGCTCCCCGCAGGCCCGAGCGCCCCAGTAACTCAGGAGGAGAGCCAACCTGCCTGGCAGTGGGGGTGATCAGCCACGGTTTGCCACTTGCGGAGCCTGTTCTGCAGAGGTCAGTGGCCCCGGCTGTGCCCACCTCCTCCCTGCCCCTCGGCCCTGCACTCCCGGTGCCTGTCCTTCCTGGAGACCCTAGGTCTCCTCACCTCCTCACTCACTCTAGTCCCTTTGGCTTTGAGATTTGAGCTTCCATCCTATTTTAGTGTGGNAGGTGGGTGGATGTAACAAGAGCTCTTGTCAGTTGCTTTAAGGGAAAACAGGAAGAGAAGACTGTGGATTCCTTCCCCTAAGATTTCAGTCTCCCCCCTGTAGGTGGATGGAGAGGGTCTGAGCTGCCTGATTTCTCCCAGCAAACCAGAGCCCAGCGGGGAGCAGGGCCTCTCCTCATTGTTTTTAAGTTCAGAGAGATGGAGATACATGTAGTGGATGCCTCTGATGGCTGCCTTTGTCCTCTCTGCTGACTGTGGGCTCCTGGGTGTGCACCAGGATGGGGCAGGTGGCCAACACTGGCCTTTGTCTCTTGGTGAGCAGAGCGTCAGATGTGGGGGAGGTGGGGGACACACGTGGGCAGGAGGAGGGAAGAAGCTGATTCATTCATATCATTGCTTGCATCCCTGTGCCAACTTCTGGACTCTTGAATCTAAGTTCCTGGTAACACTCAGTTATCAGCCTTCCATGCTTTTGTAAGCAGCATACACCCTTATCCCTCAAGCTTTATTCTTGCATAACTGACCCTACTTATCTACTTAAAAAAGAAGGGTTGGAGTAAGAGAGGGGTCTTGGGGAGGATTAAGGCACCAAGAGATCTGAAGCGGGGGCGTTAAAGTTGCTGTTTTTGTCTTTACACTAGCACAAAGGATAATATGCCAGCCCACAATAGACTGTAGTTTCCTGAACTTTACTGTCTTTCCAGCTGATTCTGGGTTACTTTTGTTAAATGCTAGAGATCAGAGCCTTTGTTCACAGCTTTTTCCAGCCCACATTTCCTCAGATGTCCATTGCCACNAAAAGAAGGGTTGGAGTAAGAGAGGGGTCTTGGGGAGGATTAAGGCACCAAGAGATCTGAAGTGGGGGCATTAAAGTTGCTGTTTTTGTCTTTACACTAGTACAAAGGATAATATGCCAGCCCACAATAGACTGTACTTTAGTTTTCTGAACTTTACTGTCTTTCCAGCTGGTTCTGGGTTACTTTTGTTAAATGCTAGAGATCAGAGGCTTTGTTCACAGCTTTTTCCAGCCCATATTTCCTCAGATGTCCATTGCCGCCAGAGATGGAAGTGGAGTTAGTCTAGCAGTTAGTCTAGCCTCACTTGCCCTAGCTTCACCCATGCTGACTTGCAGTGAATACTTCCTTTTCAAAGTGCCAACAAAGGATTTCTTACCAAGAATTGCACAGACATAGAATCTTGCCCTTAACAGAGGTGGATGACCCTTCTCAAGTTCATGGAATCCATCTTATTTACTATTCCTTTTGTGGAAAGTCAAAAAAGCATTGAAGACGGAAACTGGGGGTGACTGGAGGGGGATATTTTAATCACAGTGTTGACGTCACGCTGTCAGTTGCACAACTCAGGGCTGTCAACAGTCTTTGGTTAACAGAGGAATGTGCAGAGTATCTGCATGACTATCTCAGTTTCTCCATTGGTTGGAAACACTTCTGGTGAAATTGCTTGTTCTTTGAGGTTCCGCTGAAGAAATGATTTCCTAGTTAGAGGGTGGCCAGGGGCTGGTATTGCAGCAGGCCTCCTTCAAGAACAGATAGATCTGTGAAGTGTGTGCTAACTGCTGCTCCCCCACAGAGCAGAAAGTGCTGATGTTCTTTCACAACTGATCTGACCACACAGATGTGATATCAACGATGATGCCACCAGCAGTCCAAGTCAGAAATAGCCCTCACCATCTGGGCTGGCAGATCCACTTTTAAGATGGCCTCCTCAGTGACATGCAGTGCCTCAGCTGGGAATTTCACTGGAGCTGTGTACATATGGCCCTTCTAGATGGCAGTCTTAGGGGTCAAAGATGAGTGTTCCAGGTGAATAAGGTAGAAGCTGCCTGGCTTTTTATGACTTAGTCACAGAAGTCCTACTGTATCTCTTCTACCATAATCAACTGGTCAAAGCAGTCACAAGCCTGATCAGATTCAAGGAGAGGGGACCTAGATTCCTGCCTCTTCTTGGGAGGAGTGTCAAAGAAATCATGGCCATGTTTTAAAATCACTATAGTATCATTTTATCTGTAAATGTTTCTATAAGCTCCTTATTTTTATTTATTTAAAATTTTAATTTAATATATATAGTTGATTTACAATATCATGTAAGTTTCAGGTGTTCAGCACAGTGCTTCAGTTGTATTAGCTTCTTTTGCTGCTGTAACAAATGAAACTCAATCTTAATGGCCTAAAACAACACAGATGTATTCTCTTACCTTTCTGGGGGTCAGAAGTCTGAAATGGGTCTCTACTGGATTGAAATCAAAGTATCTGCAAGGCTGCCTTGCTTTTTTGGAGGCTTTAAGGGAAGACCCATTTTCTTGTCTTTTTTTGACTTCTAGAGGTTGTACCACATTCCTTATCTGTAGCCAGCAATGGACAGTCAAATCTTTCTCACATTGCATCACTCAGACACTGACAGTCTTGCTATCCTTATGAGAATCCTGATAATGACACTGGGTCATGCAGATAATCTAGGATAACTCCCTATTTCAAAATCAGTTGATGTCTATCTTGATCTCTCTTTTCTGTGTAATGTAACATATTCACAGGTTACAGTGATTAGGACATGGTCTCTGAGAGAAGGGTCACTATTCTGCCTACTGCACTACTTCAGTCTATATCTTAAAAAAAAAAAATTAAGAAATATAGTCACAGTACCATTGCTTATTGGCCATCTGTATGAACTCTTCCCTGAAATGTCTGTTCACGACTTTGGTCCACTTTTTAATTGAATTGTTCATTCATTTGTTTAAGGTCAAATTTTGAGAGTTCTTTATATATTCCAAATACAATAGCTTTGTCAAATAAGTCTTTTGAAGAGAAAAACTTTAAAATTGATGTGCTCCAATTTTATCAATTTTTCTTTTTTATGGATTGTGCTTTGGGTATCAAATTTGAGAACTTTTTTCCCTTGCCTTAGGTCTAGAAGATGTTGCTCCTATTTTTTTGCCAAAAAGTTTTGTCATTTTATGTTTTACATTTAGGTTCATGATGCATTTTGAGTTGTGTGTGTGTGTGTGTGTGTGTGTGTGTGTGTGTGTGTGTGTGTGTGTGTGTAAGGTATGAAATTAAGGTCAAACTTTCTTGGTTTTGTTTGTTTTTGATCTATAGATATCCACTTACTCTGGTACCATTTTCTTAAAGTTTATTCTTTCTCCATTATCTCTTCTATAAATGTTTGCTAGAATTTGCTTTTGAAGGCTATGAGAATTTTGGTAGGGAGAAGGACTTAAATTAATTAATAGAAATAATTCCTTAATAGATATAAGACCATTCATATATTCTATATATTTTTTGTTAGTCTTCTCATGTCAGTAAATTATATTTCTATTAAGGGTGAAAGGGACTGTACTTCAAAGAAACAACAAAATTTAGCAACCATGTACCAGCCTGAGCTGGGAGAGAAACTTGGGTCTGGATTTTGAGAGTAATTTGATCAAGGATGAAGCACAAGCAGGAGTCAAGATTGCCAGGATAAATATCAATAACCTCAGGTATGCAGATAACACCACCCTTATGGCAGAAAGTGAAGAGGAAATAAAGAGCCCCTTGATGAAAGTGAAAGAGGAGAGTGAAAAAGCTGGTTTAAAACTCAACATTCAAAAAGCAAATATCGTAGCATCTGGGCCCATCACTTCATGGCAAATAGATGGGGAAACAATGGAAACAGTGAGACTTTATTTTCCTGGGCTCCAAAATCACTGCAGATGGTGACTGCAGCTATAACATTAAATGATTCTTGCTCCTTAGAAGAAAATCTATGACCAACCTAGACAGCATATTAAAAAGCAGAAATATTACTTTGCCAACAAAGGTCTGTCTAGTCAAAGCTATGGTTTTTCCAGTAGTCATATATGGATGTGAGAGGTGGACCATAAAGAAAGCTGAGTGCCAAAGAATTGATGCTTTTGAACTGTGGTGTTGAGAAGACTCTTGAGAGTCCCTTGCACTGTAAGGAGATCCAACCAGTCAATCCTAAAGGAAATCAATCCTGAACATTCATTGGAAGGACTGATGTTGAAGCTGAAGCTCCAATATTTTGGCCACCTGATGCAAAGAACTGACTCACTGGAAAAGACCTTGATGCTAGGAAAGATTGAAAGCAGGAGGAGAAGTGGACGACAGAGGACAAAATGGTTGGATGGCATCACCAACTCAATAGACGTGCGTTTGAATAAGCTTCAGGAGTTGGTGATGGACAGGGACGCCTAGAGTGCTGCAATCCATGGCATCGCAAAAAATTGGACATGGTTGTGCGACTGAACTGAACTAAGCTGATCAAGGAAGCTGGAACACAAGAATGGATTAGGGGGAACTTATTGACTTGGGGGCACTCTTTCTGGATACAGGCTATAATTTCCTGGCAAGGATTGCAGAGGTTGGTGCAATTTTGCAGCCAGGAAATCTCCAGAATGCTGGAGAAGGCAATGGCTCATGCTGAGTGAAGTTAAAATACTTGAATTGCCATGACAGGTGGAGAAGGGATAAAAATGACAATGGAAGTGGGCATGATGGAGTAGATAAACCATGTGAGGCTGAAAGATCCTCCAGATTATATTCTATGGAAAGTCCCAGAAAACGCATTATTCATCAAAGCCATCAGGATTGGCTGGTGAGACAGGGACCAGCATCAGTGGTATTTCTCCTTTTCCAGCTAGGACTGAGGGTACGAGTGGCTGATACAAAACTTGGCCCATTGATAGCAGTGGGGATAATGCCCTCTGTCCTTGAATCTTCAGAACTATATCTCTCACCATTTTGTAAAACTGTTAACTATTATCTCTCCAGATCTGTTTTCTGTCTCCTTCTCTCTTTCCTCTTATTTTGAGATTCTAATTAACCAGATGGCAGATGCCCTGCTTTATTCTATGCTCTTATCCTCTCTTTTGTATTTTTCATTCTCCTGTTTCCCCTTGGTTCATTTTGGTATGCTTGAACTTAACCAATATTTCTTCAGTTGAGTTTAGTCTACTCCAAGGTTTTATTTCAGTTTTTGCCTTTTTTAGATCGAAATTTGTATTTTTACTTTTACAAATTTGCAACAATACTCATGGTCGTTTCCAGTTCCTCACCAAAAAGCTCAAGCTTCTTCTCAAGGCATTTGTGGCATCAGCGTCTGGGATCATGTTTGAAAATGTTTTCGAGTTTGAGATTTTCTAAACTACCCAGATGAGGGGGCCTGGCCTCCACTTTGTTCAAGGGATGGTTTTCTTCTCATTTACTTTTCCTCCTATCAGCCCAGACAGAGGATGGTTTCTTACAGTTCCTTCACTTGGGTAGCACTGGACTTTGTTTTCCTCCAGCCCAGCAATGCTGTGAATGGTTCAGTTCATCTTTTCATCCACCTCTTCTGAATTGCAAACATCCATAATCTAGAAGAGACTTCAGTTCCAGGCTCAAATTTCTGGATTTCTGTCATCTCTGGATAGAGAGAGCCTCTTGATGAGGGTGAAAGAGTAGAGTGGAAAAGCTGACTTAAAACTCAAAATTCAAAATACTAAGATCATGGCATCCAGTCCCATCACTTCATGGCAAATAGATGGGGAAACAATGGAAACAGTGAGACTTTATTTTCCTGGGCTCCAAAATCACTGCAGATGGTGACTGCAGCTATAACATTAAATGATTCTTGCTCCTTAGAAGAAAATCTATGACCAACCTAGACAGCATATTAAAAAGCAGAAATATTACTTTGCCAACAAAGGTCTGTCTAGTCAAAGCTATGGTTTTTCCAGTAGTCATATATGGATGTGAGAGGTGGACCATAAAGAAAGCTGAGTGCCAAAGAATTGATGCTTTTGAACTGTGGTGTTGAGAAGACTCTTGAGAGTCCCTTGCACTGTAAGGAGATCCAACCAGTCAATCCTAAAGGAAATCAATCCTGAACATTCATTGGAAGGACTGATGTTGAAGCTGAAGCTCCAATATTTTGGCCACCTGATGCAAAGAACTGACTCACTGGAAAAGACCTTGATGCTAGGAAAGATTGAAAGCAGGAGGAGAAGTGGACGACAGAGGACAAAATGGTTGGATGGCATCACCAACTCAATAGACGTGCGTTTGAATAAGCTTCAGGAGTTGGTGATGGACAGGGACGCCTAGAGTGCTGCAATCCATGGCATCGCAAAAAATTGGACATGGTTGTGCGACTGAACTGAACTAAGCTGATCAAGGAAGCTGGAACACAAGAATGGATTAGGGGGAACTTATTGACTTGGGGGCACTCTTTCTGGATACAGGCTATAATTTCCTGGCAAGGATTGCAGAGGTTGGTGCAATTTTGCAGCCAGGAAATCTCCAGAATGCTGGAGAAGGCAATGGCTCATGCTGAGTGAAGTTAAAATACTTGAATTGCCATGACAGGTGGAGAAGGGATAAAAATGACAATGGAAGTGGGCATGATGGAGTAGATAAACCATGTGAGGCTGAAAGATCCTCCAGATTATATTCTATGGAAAGTCCCAGAAAACGCATTATTCATCAAAGCCATCAGGATTGGCTGGTGAGACAGGGACCAGCATCAGTGGTATTTCTCCTTTTCCAGCTAGGACTGAGGGTACGAGTGGCTGATACAAAACTTGGCCCATTGATAGCAGTGGGGATAATGCCCTCTGTCCTTGAATCTTCAGAACTATATCTCTCACCATTTTGTAAAACTGTTAACTATTATCTCTCCAGATCTGTTTTCTGTCTCCTTCTCTCTTTCCTCTTATTTTGAGATTCTAATTAACCAGATGGCAGATGCCCTGCTTTATTCTATGCTCTTATCCTCTCTTTTGTATTTTTCATTCTCCTGTTTCCCCTTGGTTCATTTTGGTATGCTTGAACTTAACCAATATTTCTTCAGTTGAGTTTAGTCTACTCCAAGGTTTTATTTCAGTTTTTGCCTTTTTTAGATCGAAATTTGTATTTTTACTTTTACAAATTTGCAACAATACTCATGGTCGTTTCCAGTTCCTCACCAAAAAGCTCAAGCTTCTTCTCAAGGCATTTGTGGCATCAGCGTCTGGGATCATGTTTGAAAATGTTTTCGAGTTTGAGATTTTCTAAACTACCCAGATGAGGGGGCCTGGCCTCCACTTTGTTCAAGGGATGGTTTTCTTCTCATTTACTTTTCCTCCTATCAGCCCAGACAGAGGATGGTTTCTTACAGTTCCTTCACTTGGGTAGCACTGGACTTTGTTTTCCTCCAGCCCAGCAATGCTGTGAATGGTTCAGTTCATCTTTTCATCCACCTCTTCTGAATTGCAAACATCCATAATCTAGAAGAGACTTCAGTTCCAGGCTCAAATTTCTGGATTTCTGTCATCTCTGGATAGAGAGAGCCTCTTGATGAGGGTGAAAGAGTAGAGTGGAAAAGCTGACTTAAAACTCAAAATTCAAAATACTAAGATCATGGCATCCAGTCCCATCACTTCATGGCAAATAGATGGAGAAAAAGTAGAAACAGTGCTTGGGTTCCCAAATCACTGCAGATGGTGACTACAACTTTGAAATTAAAAGACACTTACTCCTTGAAAGAAAAGCTATGACAAACCTAGACATCATATTAAAAAGCAGGACATTACTTTGCCAACAAAGGTCGATATAGTAAAAACTATGGTTTTTCCAGTAGCCATGTATGGATATGAGAGTTGGGCTATAAAGAAACCTGAGGGCCAAAGAATTGATGCTTTTGAACTGTGGAGCTGGATAAGACTCTTGAGAGTCCCTTGGACTGCAAGGAGATCAAACCAGTCAATCATAAAAGAAATCAGTCCTGAATATTCATTGGAGGGACTGATGCTGAAGCTGAAGCTTCAATACGTTGGCTACCTGATGTGAGGAGCCGACTCATTGGAAAAAGACCCTGATGCTGGAAAAGATTGAAGGCAAGAGGAAAAGGGGATGACAGAGGAAGAGAGGGTTGGATGGCATCACCAGCTTGAAGGACATGAGTTTGAGCAAACTCTGGGAAGTAGTGAAGGACAAGAAGCCTGGCGTGCTGCAGTCCATGGGGTCGCAAAGACTCAGACACAACCTAGTGTCTGAGTTTGCAACAATACTCATAGTAGTTCCTCACCAAAAAGCTCAAGCTTCTTCTCAAGGCATTTGTGGCATCAGCGTCTGAGATCATGTTTTAAAATGTTTAGTGTGAGTAAAGACTGACAGCGACAACATCCTTTCTGGGGTCTTTAAGCAACAATTTCTTACTTCTGACTTGCTGAGGTAAGCTGTCTTTTGCCAGAGAATTCTACATTCCTGGTAAATCTGCTTCCTGTGGAACACTTATGGACAAATTCCTAGTGTTTAATTAAGAGTGTGGGGCTTGCTCTAGTCTGCAGTTTTGATCACAGCATTACCAATTGTGTATCCTTGGACAATCTCACTGAAACTCTGTTTTCTCATTTGTCAAAGGAAGAAAATCAGAGTGCACACAACACAGTGATTTTGAAGAACACATCGTGCATGTAAATCCCTTAGTTACCAGAGAGCTTTAGGGTGCACATAAGAATCATTCAATTGCCAATTTGCTTGGTTCCTTATGAGGAAAGAGGAGAGTGGAAAAGTTGGCTTAAAACTCAACATTCAAAAAACAAGGGTCACGGCATCTGGTCCCATCACTCCATGACAAATAGATGGAAAAACAATGGAAACAATGACCGACTTTATTTTCTTGGATTCCAAAATCACTGCAGATGGTGATTGCAGCCATGAAATTAAAAGACACTTGCTCCTTGGAAGAAAGACTATGATCAACCTAGACTGCATATTAAAAAGCAGAGACATTACTTTGCCAAAAAAGGTCTGTCTAGTCAAAGCTATGGCTTTTCCAGTGGTCATATATGGATGTGAGTTGGACTGTGAAGAAAGCTGAGCGCCAAAGAATTGATGCTTTTGAACTGTGGCGTTGGAGAAGACTCTTGAGAGTCTCTTGGACTGCAGGGAGATCCAACCAGTCAATCCTAAAGGAAATTAGTCCTGAACATTCATTGGAAGGAGTGATGTTGAAGCTGAAGCTCCAATACTTTGGCCACCTGATACGAAGAACTGACTCCCTGGAAAAGACCCTGATGCTGGGAAAGATTGAAGGCTAGAGGAGAAGTGGACGACAGAGGATGAAATGGAGGATGAAATGGTTGAAACTCAATGGACATGAGTTTGAGCAAGCTCCAGGAGTTGGTGATGGACAGGGACGCTTGGCTTGCTGCAGTTCATGGGGTTGCAAATGGTTGAAACTCAATGGACATGAGTTTGAGCAAGCTCCAGGAGTTGGTGATGGACAGGGACACTTGGCTTGCTGCAGTTCATGGGGTTACAAAGAGTTGGACACGACTGAGAGACTGAACTGAACTGACTTATGAGGAAATTGTTTCTCCAGACGTGGGGCCAGGAGTTGGCATCACCCAGGGATCAGCTTGGGCTTCCCTGGTGGTTCAGATGATAAAGAATTTGCCTGCAGTGTGGGAGACCTGGGCTCAGTCCCTGAATTGGGAAGATCTCCTGGAGGAGGGCATGGGAACCCACTTCAATACTCTTGCCAAGAGAATCCCCATGGACAGTGGAGCCTGGCAGGCTACAGTACATGGGGTCATAAAGAATCAGACACAACTGAGCAATGAAGCACAGTATACAGAACAGGGATCAGGCTTACCTGTTTCCTTTCCATGTGACAGATTTCTCTCTAAAGTGAATGATCACAGCCCTCTTCCATAGAGCAGGATGTCCTGATGGACTCCCACAATTGTCCTAACTGTATAAATGTGACATGCAAAAACACCACTAGGTCTCAAAAAGGATAAGCCAAGCTTAACCACGCCCTAGATGGAAAGAACAGAATTGGAAAGCCTGGAGGTACAAGGATGGTGAAACTCAAGATTATCTTTCCAGTAATTTGTCTGTTTGTTGAATACTCACCACAGACCTACGAGTCTGGATTTAATTTTTTAGGAGGGTCAGCAGCTTTAAAAATGGCCATACTCTTTGATCCAGAAATTCTGTTTTTCAGAATCTATTTTATGGAAATTAATTCACAAATGGGGAAAATTTTAAGGACAGTGGGTTTTTTGTGTGGTAATTTATCTATGATCATATAATTGATAGCCAACTATATAGTCTACATTGCTGGACTGGTAAACTGATAGACATAGTGGTTAATGTTTAAGAACCTAATGCCAGCCTCTTAAACAAATAGAATGACATGAAAAGACTTGATTTTTAATATTACATATGAATAAGCAAGATGCAAAAAAAAAAAAAAAAAAGCAATCTTGGAAAGAAGAGAAAAACAGAAAGAAATAAACTTACTTTATATGCCGATCCACTCCTCACCCCATGCCCCATAGGTTCCCTCTTCTCCACAAGCCCGGCCTGTCTCTAGAAAGGAGGAATGATTCTGACATTACACCAGGATAAGAACACAGATCATCAACAAGTTTTTGACAGATCTGAAGAGAAATGAGAGAAACAGCAGGCACTGAGGTGTCTGCCCTAACCATGAGGAAGTGGCAATGAAGAGGCCCAGAAAAGCCAGGTCCATTTCTTCCCCCCTTGGAGGGTGACCGGCCAGAAGCTGGTGGAGATGTTGGTGCTCAGGGCTGCAGAGTAGGGCACAAAGTGCACCAAGTAAATTGAGCATTTCTTCTCAACCGTGGATCACTGTGTTGAATCTCTACCTGTCTTGTTCTCAGTCTCTGGCTCCCTCTTCAGGGAATACAGCTATTGGAGCAGGGAGCCCTTGTTCCATCTCTTTTGGGGAAATTCATCTGGTCCACAGAGATAATTGCCAGCAAGATGCCACCTTCTGTACATCACCCAAAGGGTGGAGCTCCTTGGGAGAGCCAAGGGACTCTATCATTTTGTTCATCCTAGGAACCAACTGGACCTGGCATTTGCATATTATTAGTGAATGCATTAGACCTTAATTTTCCCCACTAACAATGGGTCTACCAGATCCAGAGACAAGATAGTTAAAACTTCTTGAGAAGTTTGGGAAACAGCTCAGCATGTTTTAAAACCTTCTGTGAAGTTCTTTGCTTTCATGTGAGAAATCTCAACCATAGAGTTTAAGTGATGTGGTTTAGACATCCGTCCAGAGCATTGAGAAACAATTCTAAAAGAAAGGAAGGATGAGAGTCTTGTGATACAGACAAGACTCATGAGCTGAGGGATGTAATGAGGAGATGGTTGACCAGAGCAGCATGGGGAAATCATTGATGATGGGCAGGAAGAGGGCAAAGTCAAGATAGAATGGGGCAAGTACTGCTGCCTCCATCCTTCGGGAGTCCATCCTGTATCCTTGTCCCTTTACAGGCAACTATAGAGCATAAGAAGCTGGAGGCTGGGCATGATCAGAGGGGAAGTTGCTGCATGGTGTCTTGTTATGAGCTGCACATATTGGGGTTCCTGGGGTCACACAGAGGTTCAGAGCATCCAAGAAGAGCCCAGCTGCTCATTTGTTGGGGTTGATTGGCTGGAAAGATTTTTGCCAGTGACAGGAGGTGAGATGATGTTAGTGTCAGAGCCGTAAGGAGATGGAAAGATCTACACAGTTCCTCCCACAGAGCAGATCTGATGCTCTGCTACAGCTGTTCTGATCACAGAGGGTGACACCTACGGGTGATGCCACAGCACCCCGAGCCACAAGTCCCACTGGAAACCGCATCCTGCGTGAAAAGGACCATGCCATCATGTTGCTCAGACTGCGTCTGAGGAAATGATTCACGAACAAGGAGGTGGGGGAGCCAGGAGTTGCCGTCACTAAGGGACCAAGCTTAGCTGGTCTTCTACCACGAACAGAGCTTTACGGATCATACCATTCCCTTCTGCCTTTCTCGGAGCAGACATTTCTAATGTTCTAATGACATAGCTACTGATGCCATCGAGTCTTCAGTAGCCTGAGCCGTGTTTGATCCAGACTCAGATGGACAGAGTGGAACTGGGAAAGTCTGGGACATGACAGACTTGATGCAATAAAGTCGGCTTTTAAATCACTGTTTCATTCATCAAACATTCACCAGTCCCTACAACATGCCATTAAAATCTTATTTAACAGTTGGGTATATAAATGAGTGCACATCAGACATGGGATGTCCCTATAAATCAGGAGCCCTAAATGTCCTTATTTTTTGGCCCAGAAAGTCTACAGCTAGGAAAATATCCTCTGAGGGAAAAAAAACCTCATTTGTTGAAAAAGGTTTATGCATATAGATATTCGGTGAAGCGTATTTATAGCAGTTAAAAATTGAAAACAGCCCAAATGTGCTACAGTAGAGGATGACAGTATTAATACACTAGGCTGATGGATGAGGAAATTAGGCAGCTCTTAAAAATACTGGAATGATTTGGAAAAGTCTTGTACTGTTAAGTGTAAATAAGAAAAATAAAAATTTGCATTCATATCATGACTACAATTATGTCCCTTCCCTTTCCCACACACACGGTAAAAAGAGATAAAAAGCAAGTAAGTAAATGGAACTATCATAAGCCTAG
>SJYW01040055.1:3401857-3416460 GCA_006410735.1 Raphicerus campestris
TTGCCATCTCCTGTTTGACCACTTCCAATTTGCCTTGATTCATGGTCCAGACATTCCAGGTTCCTATGCAATATTGCTCTTTACAGCATGGGACCTTACTTTTATCACAAGTCACATCCCCACCTGGGTATCCATCACCAGTCACATCCACAGCCGGGCGGAGAGTGCCAGGCTGCGACAGTGCAGGAACCGCCAAGAGGAGCTACCCCCGCCCGAGGCCAGGGGCCATGGCTGGGAAGAGCGACCCCACATCAAGGAGCGGTGGCTGCGTGGGCGCCAGAGGGCCTAGAGGAGTATTCCATGTTCAAGGTCGGGAGGGGCGGTGGTGATGAGATACCCCTCTCCAAGGTTAAGAGCAGCTGCTGCGCTTTGCTGGAGCAGCCCACGTCCAAGGTAAGAGAAACCCAAGCAAGATGGTAGGTGTTGCAAGAGGGCAGACACACTGAAACCATAATCACAGAAAACTAGTCAATCTAATCACACTAGGACCACAGCCTTGTCTAACTCAATGAAACTAAGCCATGCTGTGTGAGGCAGGCATGGTGGAGAGGTCTGACAGAATGTGGTCCACTGGAGAAGGGAATGGCAAACCACTTCAGTATTCTTGCCTTGAGAACCCCATGAACAGTATGAAAAGGCAAAATGATAGGATACTGAAAGAGAAACTCCCCAGGTCAGTAGGTGCACAGTATTCTACTGGAGATCAGTGGAAAAATAACTCCAGAAAGAATGAAGGGATGGAGCCAAAGCAAAAACAATACCCAGTTTTGGATGTGACTATGAGACAATACTTATTCCTTACTGAAAGTAACAAGAGATTGCAAAAGCAAAGCAAATCATTTAGAGGCAAATAAACAAAATATCTGTTGTCAAAAGCAGCATTTCTAGAATACTTTAGAGGGAGAGGGGGATCCCCTGGTGGCTGAGAGGTTAAAGCATCTGCCTGGAATGCGGGAGACCTGGGTTTGATCCCTGGGTCAGGAAGATCCCCTGGAGAAGGAAATGGTACCCCACTCCAGTACTCTTGCCTGGAGAATCCCATGGAGGGAGGAGCCTGGTAGGTACAGTCCATGGGGTCGCAAAGAGTCGGATACGACTGAGTGACAAACTACTTGGAGGGAGAAACCAAATCCAGTCTTGCTCTAGCCCATTCCTAACAAAATCCATTTACTCAGCTAAATTCAGTCCAATCTTGGAAAATCCTTATCATACACAATTCTTTTTAGTACTTTTTCATTCCTCAATCTGCTAAGACTTGTTTCCTCAGGGTCAGAAAGCCGTTTGATCAAGCTTGCTTTTACTATCTGTATATGCAGAAAAAACTAGTTTTGAAACCAGTTTTTAAGAGTTTTATCTAAATCAACTTTATCTTATGTCTAAACAAAATTGGTGACCACACAATGTTACCCCATGTCACAAGGCAGAATGGCCATCACAAATGACAACACAGAACTCAAAGTATAAAATACACACAGATCCAGCTGTCCTTGTCAACCATTTCCTAAAATGAGAGATTGCAGTCTCTCAGGAAACCTCCTTCAGAGACACAAACTTCAGATCCAAGTATGAACAGAGTATACGGAAATATCTCAGGTCTTCAAGATTTCAAAGGGAGGAAAGGAGGCCACATTGAAAGGAAGAGGTGGGTGGTAGAGGGACTAAGGGGGTGCCCTTACAGACACCTGGTGGTAACTTGCAGATGCCCAGGTGTCATGAGACTTTCCCCTGGGCTTCCAGGAAGGGAGGATGGGAACCCAACCCTACCAGAAACTAGGTCAGATACCAGACCTGAACCAGAGTCAGAGATCTCTGCCCACCAGAGGTGATCAGGTGTCAACCCTCAGATCAGGCAGAGGCCCTCCAGCCAGACTCCTGTGTCCAGGACCAGAACAGAAGAAAAAATAGGAGGATAGGAGGGATTGAAAAGAGGAAGAGAGAGGGAAGGGGAAAGAGGTCAATAAAATCTCCTGTTCCTTCCCTGGTCAAGGCGCTCTGGCCAGTCATCCACATCAGGAGGAGACCAGGGAGAAAATGGCCCCAGTTGTGGCCACTGGGTCTGGTCCACCAGTGGGTGAGCTGGTCTCTGAGTACCCCAAGTGGTCAGGATGTCAGTTGTAGTGAAGAAGAGATCCCACTAGAGTCGCCATTTGTTGCAGGAAGGGAAACCTCTTCCAGGATCTGAGAGTAGGCTCTTATTTAACATTCAGAAACAAATTATCTGAGGAGACAGACATTTTGACAAAGCAAGAGTTTTATTGGAAAAGAACACCCAGATACAGAGCCGAAGGGCAAGAGAACCCAGGGAACTGGCTCCCAATCTCAGATTTTATGGTGAAGTGAAGTCACTCAGTCGTGTCCGACTCTTTGCGACCCCAAGGACTATAACCTATCAGGCTCCTCCGTCCATGGGATTTTCCAGGCAAGAGTACTGGAGTGGATTGCCATTTCCTTCTCCAGCGGCTCTTCCCTACCCAGGGATCGAACCGGGATCTCCCACATTGTGGGCAGACGCTTTATCCTCTAAGCCACCAGGGAAGCGTAGATTTTATGGTAATGGGATTAGTTTCTGGGTTGTCTCTGGCTAATCATTCTGACTCAGGGTCCTTCCTGGTGGTGCATGCCTCGCACAGCCAAATGAATTCCAGTGAAAAGGATTCCAGGAGGTTAGCAGGACATTTGGACTGGCATGTCTTCTCTCCTTTTGACCTTTCCTGAATCCTTCCAGTTAGTGGTAGCTTGTAGTTCTGAGTTCCTTACCAGTACCTCCTGTTGTAAGATAACTCGTGCCAAGGACTACTGTTTTGCCTGGCCAAGTCGAGTGACTCCTCTAACATTGCCATTGGAAACTCCACATCAGTGCTCCATCGTGGGTTTGAAGTGTTTATAAGGAATGACATTCTTTGAATTTCGCTTTCTTCCTCTGTGACATGGGGATGCCCATGGAAGCAACTCCACAGGCTTGTGAGCCTTCAGTGAGATGATTCACATAAAGAACAAGCACAGGACCTGCCAGCCAATTTCATGCTTAAAAAAGGTCAAGTATTGTCATTATTAGTGTACAGAGTCTCTCTTTAATAATCTTGCAGCATCTGTTCTGGCAATGCCTATTCAGCAAGACATTACAGGCCTTAATTATGCTTTGCTTCATATTGGAAACTCAAAGTACTACAATAACAAGCCGATTGTATTGTGTTATACAATTTCTCTAGTTAAATTCTTTTTCTGTGCTGAGTATTTACTGCCTCATATTCCCAACTGAGATACATCCCAAGGGGAGGATGGGACTAGAAGTTTCAACTAGTCCATTAAAAACTTAAGAGGGGAGGGATAAATTAGGGGGCTAAGATTAACAGACACACTACTGTATATAAAATAAACAATAAAGACCTACTGTATAGCACAGGGAACTCTATTCCATGCCTTGTAATACCTGTATTAGTTACTTAGTCATGTCCAACTCTTTGCAACCCCATGGACTGTAGCCTACCAGTCTCCTCTGCCCATGGAATTTTCCAGGCAAGAATACTGAGTGAGTGGCTAATCCCTTCTCCAGGGAACCTTCCTGACCCAGGGATCAAACCCTGGTCTCCTGCATTGCGGGTGGATTCTTTACCATTTGAGCCAACATCTATAAAAGAAAAGAAACTGAAAGAGAATAGACATCTGTATACATGTATAACTGAATCACTTTGCTGTACACCTAAAGCTAACGCAGCATTGTAAATCAACTATACTTCAAGAAAAACATAAATAAATAAAAATTTTTTTAAATTTAACTTAGGAAGCAAGGCTACAAATGTACTTGATCAGTATGTGAGAAATTCACTTCTCCTTTGCTGTGGAAGGAAGTGTAGATTGTATGGTCTCTTTTTTTTTTTTCCTTTCAGCTTTATTGATATATAATTGACACACAGCACTGTACATGTTAACAGTATAAAACTTAATGATGTGACTTACATCCATTGTGAAATGATCATCATGATACGTTGAATGGACATCTATAATCTCATAGAGATACAACAATGAAGAAATATAAGAAAATGTTTCTGCTTGTGATAAGAACTCTTAAGATTGTCTGTCTTAACCACTTTCACTGTTTACACGTAGTGGTCTTAGTTATCTTTACATATTGTATATTATATATAGAAGCATTACAAAGTATATGATACACATTCACAGCAAATTATTTGATAACCAAGAAATCCCCAAATCTGCTAAATGTCAAAAATTGAAGTTTGATTAAATAAATTATAAACCGTTCATATACCAGATAGTGGTTATTTTTTAAAAGAAAAAGAGGTTACTAACCTAGAAAATGCTCCAAGACATAACATTACATGAATAAAGCAAAACAATACATATAAATATTTCTGCAAAAATATATATTTATATATACATATGTATGTGTACATAAAAGCATAGGAAAAGAGCATGGAAAAATACATAGCACACTGGTAATATTGTTACTTCCTGGAAGGTTACTTGGGCTATATCTGTATTGTTGGAATTATTGACCACAATCAGGCATTTGTTATGTAAAAATGAACTTTGACAGATTNAAGCAAAACAATACATATAAATATTTCTGCAAAAATGTATATATTTATATATACACATGTATGTGTACATAAAAGCATAGAAAAAGAGCATGAAAAAATACATAGCAAACTGGTAATATTGTTACTTCCTGGAAGGTTACTTGGGCTATATCTGTATTGTTGGAATTATTGACCACAATCAGGCTTTTGTTATGTAAAAATGAACTTTGACAGATTGTTAACTCAGTGGTAGTGATCAAGTCCAGCTCACTCTTTGAGAGGGATTCGAGAGTCCTCTCATGCCGACAGTGCTGCTCCAGACTCTCCTGCAAGCTGTTTGGAGCTGTCCAGCCCTGGCCCCACAGTCACGACTACAGAATACAGCACCCTGAGGTCCAGCCAGCCATCTTGGGTTTGGATCAGGGCTTCCCCTTTGCTGTGCTGCATGGGGCCATTGATCTCCACCCCAGACTGAGCTCCCCCCCTGGGAACCCTGGTCCCTCCTTCAGATCAAGGAGTCATTCCTGGGGACTTGTACCCTTTGAACGTGCTGAGATTCCCAGATGCTAATGTGAGCTCTCTGCCTGAGATGGACAGGCTGAGTCCTCCTTTCTTGGCTGGCTGAGTCTTTCTCTGCTCTTGGGTAGCAGGCTTCCCCACAGGAGGTCCTAGGGTGCCTATCTGAGCGCTGACCACCAAGGATTAAGTCGCTTTCTCTTCATTCCCACGATCATTCAGCTTCTACGTGCATATGCCTCTCTCAAAGATTTTGTGATTGGGATGGGAAAGTGGCAGGCTCCTTCCACAGGCCCCTGAGGAGGCTTTTGTGTCTTTCTCCTGTAGGTCTGCTCATGTAGGTCACCCACACAGCCTTCTCTCCAGAAACTTCTTGGTATGGAGCAGGGTAGCCTCAGAGACCACCAGTCATCAAGATAGACCGGGTCTCTCAACTCTCAAGGGCTCCAGCCAGCTTGTGATCTTGCAACATCCATCCCCTTAGATGACTGATTTCACTACCATTGTGGTTCCACCCTCACGCCTAGCAGAGGCTCCAAAGCACACATTTACCATCCTTGTGTAACTGGACCTGCTGGAGACCCCAGATTGGCCCTGACAATGCCTAGCTTCATAATTTCAGCTCTCACCATGAAATTCTAAGCTACATGGAGAAAATTCATTTTTGACCGTGGCTCCTAAAGTCACCAGGGAAACCAGAGCCAAGCTGTGATGGAGCAGTGAAAGAAAGGCTTTAAAATGTTCCCAAACTCTCCAGTTTGGTATTTGCATATACAAGAAACCATTTCCTAGTCTGAGAAAACAGTTGTGAAATAGAACAAGGAAACTAGAATATCCTGGGACGCTCCCTTGAGAGCTTACATTTTAATACTCTTCCTGCTCTACTGCCTCTCACCTCACGCTCACTTCTGGTGACACCAAGAGTATAAATTATAGCTGGGCTCTGCCCCTGCACCACACCAGAGGCCAACATGAAGACAGGCACTCTCTTTGTTTTGCTGGCTTTCATCGTCATGGGGCTGGAGGTCGCCTGGGCTCAGGTGTCTCTTGTCAAAGGTGAGAGTGCTGAGGGGACCCTAGCTGACAGCAGAGAAGTCTCAGAGCCCAGTGTTAGACCTGAGGGTGGTTTTGCCTGGAAGCAAGCGGGTCCCCACAGCAGAGTGGGGAGTTGGCATTGATTAGGTGCATTTTCTTTGATCTACATGTGCACTCATCCTGTGTGTCCCGTTCTCCCTATCAGACTGGATTGGGTCTGATTAGAAACTGGGGGTAAAGGGTAAGTTTTCTCTCTAGTTAGGACCTGTGTCTTGTGCGTGGGATCTCAGAGGAAGTTGGGGGACAAACAGAATGTGTGAGGCAGGGGCTGGTGATCTCTGTAAGCAGAGGCTTTTCTAGAATCTTCTTATAAGGTGGGAAGAAAAGGTTTATGACTGTGCAGGTTTCTTATCTTCTGAGACTGTGCAGCCTTCAGAGAAAGGAAAGCATTCTTGTAAGGCCCAGACTGTGGGCTTCATGAGAGAGGAGCAGTGGAGGCTCGGGGAGGAGTCCAGAGCACAAAGGAAGCAAGGGAAGAGGCAGCATCCTGTCTGTGATGGAGGCATCAGGCCTCCAGCGTCCGTCCTCAGGCCTGTCTCAGTGACTATGCCACACTCCAAACACCATCTTGTGTTTCAGAACAACAGGAACTTGGATTCTGCCCAGAGCTGCCCAAAGGTACTGTGGGAATTTGTGTTGAACTGTGCTCAGGAGATGATTCCTGTCCTAAGGGAATGAAATGCTGCAGCAATGGGTGTGGTCATGTCTGCAAAACTGCTGTCTTCAGAGTGAGTACAAGTCGGTCAAGAGCTGGCCAAGGGGTACACACAACTCTGCAGTGGACTTTGTTCACATGTCCACCGCACAGGAGAGTCTGGAAAACTCCCAAAGAAAGGGGCTTGAAACATGGCAGAAGGACAGCTGGCCACACTACCTGAGGCCTCGTCCTAAAAGAGGAGCCCTCTCCCAGGACAACGCCGATGGGTTCAGTTGAGACAAGTATCCATGATATAGATTCACAGGTCATTCTTAACCAAGGTTTTCTCACTTTATTTCTCCTTCCTCACCAAAGGGATTTAACTCTTCCTGGAAAATGGAACAGCCCGGGAGGAGGAAGGAAGGGAAAGGGAATCCCTAGGGACTGAGTATCTCCTATGTCAGGCATGCATTGTGCAGGAACTGAAACAAAAAGAGAGATACAACTGGATAAATGAGACAGACATAGATAAACAATCTAAATGTAGGGCGACCAGTGCTTTGCACAGATTTCTTGTACAATCTGTGGGAGACAGAGAAGGGTTATGGGCTTTACCTAGAGTAGAGGGACAGAGATTGGGGAAGTTGTCAGAGAGGAGAGAACATTAAGCCAGCGAATACAGGGTGCAGAAAGTTAGCAGGAGGAAGGCAGGGCAGTTGAGAGGGTGGGGGGAGTATGGGTCTTCCATTGAAGATGAGGAAGTGGTGGTAGTAGGAAGGGGTTGCAGCATCTCAGGGGGAATGGTGGAGGGTCATCCATGCCAGAGTCCAGTGAGGAGAGAGAGCTTCCTGCTCAAGGGTTTGGTAAACTGCTGGATGTTTCTAAGCACAGTTTATGTCATGATCAAATTTGTATTTTAGAAGATTGGCTCTGGTGGCCGTGGGTAAGCTGGACTGGACAGTTCTTGAGCATGCCTGAAGAACAGCACCTGAAGATTTCTTATGAATCCACGAATTCGATGCTTGGCATAACAAGACTTCCATATCCATTCCTTGCTCTTTCCTTTGCCTGGAATTGTAGCCCTGGGGGATAAAGATCTAAAATGGTTCAGGGGCTGCTTTCTAAAAAACTTGTGCTCAAAATAAACTAAATCTGTGGCATAATTTGGGCTATGTCTGTCTTTCCATTTAGGCATTCTGGTGGATCTTTTTTGGCTAGAAGAACCATATATGTGCTCTTGCAGTGGGCCCATGAATACACGGCACTCAGAAAGCCAATAGATCAGACTCAAGTTCCTCCCAGCTAGCTCCTTTCCTCCTTCCACATCTCTGTCTCTAGACAGGGCAGAAGGCTTGAGAATATTTTCTCAAGCATCCTGTAAAGATGAATTCGTCAAACAACAAAACGAATGAGTATATAGCACCTAGTAGGCCGATTGCAGCAGCTTGTATTAGGGCGAGACTCCAGAGGAATAGGAGCGGGAGCAAGGGTGGGGACACCCCATTCTAAGGCAGCACACCGACATCTAGCAGATGCCTAACTCCGGGAGAGCCATCCTGTTCCCTGGGATGTGGGTGACATGAATTGGAAAGTGCCAGCTGCTATCTTGAAGTGATTTGAAGTTAGGATACAGTTAGGAGATAAACTCTGAGGATGTAACCTTCCATTCAGACTTCCTGAGACATAAGCTAAATCTTAGTTTCCCAAAGATTCCGACAAAAATGATGGACGGGACTGACTTTATCTCTCCCGAGAATCGAGTTCTCAGTTCACTTCTTTCCATCAAGATTCCTCCAGTTAGCCTGATGAGTGTGAAATGTGATCTTCCATGTCTGTGTCTCCCTGTCACCAACACTGCTCTTGTACATCTCATAAACCCAATGTCATGTGGCCTCACCTGTCTGTGCAGAGGAATGAAGGCATATTAGCATTGAAATCTTCTGTCACTGTCTGGTCATCCTCACCCCAAACCCTTCCATCTCCTTAGCAGCAGCAGCAGCATGAGCATACCTCTAAAAATTTCTGATCAGTTTCACCATTTACCTGCCACTNAATGAAGGCATATTAGCATTGAAATCTTCTGTCACTGTCTGGTCATCCTCATCCCAAACCCTTCCATCTCCTTAGCAGCAGCAGCAGCATGAGCATACCTCTAAAAATTTCTGATCAATTTCACCATTTACCTGCCATTCTGATTGCCAAAGTATGACCTTCCCTGGCAAAGATACTGGAGGATGGCCTCCTACAACTTCCACTTATGTTTCTCCCCATCAGGTAGTGCAGATATCCCTAGAAAGTTGTTTGTGCTTTTTAGTAAACTTCTCCTTTTTCTCACCTGCATTTAAACTGCCTTTATATCTAAAGGAAAACTCTATTTCTCCCTATAGAAAGTGATAAGGCCCAGATAATACAAGACTCACATTCCAGATTTGGAACTCAGCAATATTTCCAATTCAGTGTCAATTCTCCAAATTGGGGCAGAACTATGCCCCATTTTAGCAGAAGGTGGCCAGAGCCATTTCCTCCCAGTACTCTGAATTGAAACTGAGCAGAACTCTTTGAGGGTCCAGAGTACAAGTCTTTTCTGTGTCCCCAGTTGTTTGTTGGGTATATGCTTCATTCAGCCTCCCTGACCTTCTCTGAGTTCTCGGAGTTCCTTCGGGGGAGATGCAAACACTTGCTAATCAGGGAAGGGAGGGGAAAAACGGGGAAGGAGTAGTCAAGGGTGGTACAGTCTTGAGGTAGGGTCCCGATTCCCTCTCAAGTAGCGTCCATAACAATATCTTTGAGTTCTGCAGGAACTAAGGCCTTCAATCAGAAAGAGGATAATTTCAGGCTGAGCACAAGATTCCTAGAGCACCACCCTGTTACCTCACCACCAGCCAATCAGAAGAAAGCCATACACCTTGCAGTCCTCACCCCAAATTCTGCCTTCTTTTCTTGAGTCCAGCTAAAATCATCCTTTTAGGCCTCCTGTTTGGCCCCTGTCTATTTCAGCTGCTTATGAGGTTTGTATCTGACAGGGTCCAAGAGTTTCAGGCCAAATCATTGTTACTACAAGGATGAATGCTGGTTTGGGACCCAGAATATCTTGTTTTGAATCGGGGGGAGAGAGACTTCTACCCTGCTAGGCAGGCCTAAGCCCACTCTCAGCAGGAAGTAGTTTTAGAAGAAAGAGACCTCTGCCCCAATTCACAGAAAGAATCTGGAGTATGAAGTCTCTCAGCAGAAGTTGTTAGGAGAAATACTGACTGAAACTGTTCACCTTGGCCAGGAAAGATAGAAGCCACTTCCACAAGTTATCTTACAACAAGAGAGCCTGGTAAGGAACTCAGGATTAACAAGCTGCCACCAACATGAAGATTTCANGCAGAAGTTGTTAGGAGAAATACTGACTGAAACTGTTCACCTTGGCCAGGAAAGATAGTAGCCACTTCCACAAGTTATCTTACAACAAGAGAGCCTGGTAAGAAACTCAGGATTAACAAGCTGCCACCAACATGAAGATTTCGGAAAAGGTCGAAAGGAGGGAGGAGATGCCTGTCCAAATATCCTGTCAACCTCCCCAAATCCTCCTCACTGGAATCCATCTTGGCTGCGCAATGTCTCCACTATCAGGAAGGACCCTGAGTTGGAATGATTAGCCAGAGACAATCTGGAAACTAGCCCCATTACCATACAACTCGAGACTGCGAGTCACATGGCAGAGCGGTCCTCTGGCTTCCTTTACCCTGCGGTTCTCCACCTGGGTGCCCCTTTCCAAGGAAGTCTCTTGCTTTGTCAGCACATGTCTCAATTCATTTCCAAGTGTTGGACAAGAGCCCACTCTCAGGCCCCGGAAGGGATCCCCTTTTCTGCAATGGTGGGGTCCTGAAAAATCCCCAAGATGCTTTTCATGCACCTGGAAATGAGGAGCAATTTAACTATCTGAGTAAAACATTATTTCTTAGTGAAAAAACAAGATGACGCCCTTATAAAAAGTGGACTTCTGGGACTGGAGTGACAATCTCAAATATGGGGATCCATTAAATTCTCGTGACATATTATCATTTGAACGCATCAGGCGTCTGCAGCAGCCATGAGGCATAAATGAACAATTAAGTGAGAAGACTGAGTGGAGACCTTGGGAATTCCTAGATGCTCTGTAATTGAGCAGGATCTTAGGGAGCCATCCTGGTACAGAACCTTCCCCCCATCCTCTGCTTTAGCTCTTCTGAATTGGACACAAATTAGTGACTAAACAACAATGGAGTACCCAGGTGATAGTACCTGATGCACCTTCCCTGAGTTGTTTTACACGAGCAAAATCATCCCCAAAGGGAACAGATCGATTACTTAATGACCATGAGCACATAGTCCCCAGGCCTACAGGAACCTTGGGATTGACATTGTTAAACCCTGTGACACCCTCACCATCAACCAATCAGAGAAACATGCATGAGTCAGTCACATACCCTGGGACTCTCCTCACCTTGCCTTTTAAAAAGCTTTGCTGAAACCCATCAAGAAGTTCAGGTTTTTTGAGCACTAGCTGTCCCAGAATTCTTTGTGTGACACTTTACAATAAACACTACACATTCCTTCACAACAATCCAGGCTACATTTGAGGGAGAAGACTCAAATTTTGGTTTGGTAACACTCAGTCTACAAAACCCAACCATCAATACTTGCAGCCATTAAAGTTTTATTCCTAAATTTTTTTCAGAATGGCATATGAGATGCCTGTATGTTCAGACTCCTAAATTTGCTGAAACTCAGTTATTCCTGGAATTTCATCTTCCACAGAGTCATTTCCCATCCCTGCCAAATCTTTTAAACATCCAACTGCTGCTCAGCACCCTAGTCCCAGATCTTGTTCATGTTGCATCTTTGTCATCTTTGTCCTGTTTTATGAAGAGCTCAGACTGAACATTAAGACATAGTGTTCATAGCATGAGACCTTAGTAGGTTAGAGATAATGAAATTTTAAAAGTCAGATGTCACAGACATGACCATCTCCTTAACACCTGTGGGCCTGCTGCCTTTCTGTGTGACTTTAAGTGTGTAATAGATAATATTTGGAGGGATTCACAAGGTGTTTTCCCTCTGGCCCCTGCTTCCTTATACTCACACTCATTCCCCTGTGTCGACTAAAAAGATGCACAGTGTGAGAGCTTTGAGTTAGGTTTTATTTGGGACAGAGTGAGGACTGCAGCCCAGGAGACAGCACCTCAGACAGCTCTGAGAAACTGCTCCAAAGAGACACTGGGGGAAGGTCAATATATATGATTTGGGTGAAGGGGGAGTTCGATGCAATTAAGCGCTCACTTTACAAAAGGTTTTCTGCTGATCACGAGGAGCTGATGTCATCATGACGGGATTTACTCCTTTTCTAGGTGTCTCAGACAGTAAAGCATCTGTCTATAATGAGGGAGACCCAGGTTCGATCCCTGGGTCGGGAAGATCCCCTGGAGAAGGAAATGGCAACCCACTCCTGTACTCTTGCCTGGAAAATCCCATGGATGGAGGAGCTTGATAGACTACAGTCCATGGGGTCACAAAGAGTCGGACACATCTGAGCAACCTCGCTTCACTTAGATATGAAAAGATGCAAATATTGGGATCATGAAATCCGTTCCTGAAAATATCTATCTAAAGATTTGTTCCACCAGATTCCCTGGAGCACAGAGTGCCTCACTCCACCCTGAACTCCCTCAGCGGGTACTGAGGGTCAACAGTTGCAGCAGCGCAGGGTTCCACTTCCTGAGAGGAAGAGGCAGATGGCAAATGCCCTTGTTGCTGTTGTCCAGTCACTGGCAATGCTCTTGGCGAGTGCCAGTTTGTAACTGGCAATCAGTTGGGCTTCCCTGGTGGCTCAGCTGGTAAAGAATCCGCCTGCAACGCGGGAGATCTGGGTTCGATCCTTGGGTTGGAAAGATCCCCTGGAGAAGGGAACGGCCACCCACTCCAGTATTCTGGCCTGGAGAATTCCATGGACAGAATAGTCCGTGGGGTCACAAAGAGTCAGACATGACAGCGAACTTTCACTCAGTCACTCAAGCAATCAATTATAAACCCAGACTCGCTGGCCTTGAGGGAGGGTGGACTCAGCTTAGAGAAGCAAATCAACTGAGTTCCTCAGCAGGATTTCCTTGCGAGTCTGCATACAGTTCCGAAAGCACAGGTTTTCCATTTTAAGGTCTGGGATTTGGGGTAGAAAAGGATTTGAGTGGAGGTGAGGGGATGGGAATAATGCCGAGCCCCCAAAGATAGTTTGAAGGTCCTATCAACTACAAACCAGCACAGGTGGTAAAGTGTCTGCCTGCCAGTGCAGGAGACTCAAGAGACACGGGTTTGACCCTTAGGTCTGGAAGATCCCCTGGAGTAGAAAATAGCAACCCACTCCAATACTCTTGCCTCGAAAAGTCCACAGACGGAAGAACCTGGCAGGCTACGGTCCTTGGGGTCGCAAACAGCTGGACATGACTGAGCACACATATGCACACGCTCAAGGGCGTTTGCCATCTGCCTCTTGCAGGAATGAATCCCACGCTGCTGCAGCTGTTGATTTTCAACACGCCCTGAAGGGAGTTCAGGGTGGAGCACAGGAATGAGGCACTTTGTACTCCAGGAAAACTGGTGGAACAGCTCTTTGGATAATTAGATATTTTCAGGAACCGAATTTTATTATTTCAATCCTTGCATCTCCTCACCCTCTACGGTGACATCATCCCCTGGTGACTAGCAGAAAGCCTTATGTAAGGTAAGTGCTTGATTGCATGAACGCCCCCTTCGCCAAAATCATATATATTGAGCTTCCCCCTCTACTTCCCTGGAGCAGTCTCCCAGAACTATCTGAGGTGCTGTCTCCCAGGCTGCAGTCCTCATTTTGTCCCAAATAAAACCTAACTCACAACTCTCAAGTTGTACATCTTTCTTAGGTTGGTGGTCCATAAAGTATCAATAGAATAAATTAATAAAAAATAAATAGTCACACATGGACACACATAGAGAAATACAACAATGATAAAAAAAAAAAAAAACAGTAAGTTCTAAAAGTTTCAGAGAGAAAACCACAACTGCATATGACACAATCAGATGAAGTTCAGAATTCTCAGCAGCAATTCTAACCATCAAGATAATGAAAATATATTCTCAAAGCATTAAGAAATATTTATGCATAGAACATTATATGCAGGTAAGTGATCACTGAAATGTAAGAACAAAATTAGGATAACCCTCAGGCATCCGAGGCCAAAAAGTCCTTTTTTGAAAACACTCTTGGAGTAAATATTTCAACAAGGAAAGGAGAAAAAGTCAGAAGGATGATTCAGATTTATGGAAAGTAAGGGTGAGTTTCAGTTCAGTCGCTCAGTCATGTTCGACTCTGTGACCCATGAATCGCAGCACCCCAGGCCTCCCTGTCCATCACAACTCCCGGAGTTCACACAAACTTACCATCATTGAGTCGGTGATGCCATCCAGCCATCTCATCCTCTGTCGTTCCCTTCTCCTCCGGCCCCCAATCCCTCCCAGCATCAGAGTCTTTTCCAGTGAGTCAACTCTACTCATGAGGTGGCCACAGTATGGGACTTTCACCTTCAGTATCAGTCCTTCCAATGAACACCCAGGATTGATCTCTTTTAGAATGGACTGGTTGGATCTCCTTGTAGTCCAAGGGACTCTCAAGAGTCTTCTCCAACACCACAGTTCAAGAGCATCAATTCTTTGGCACTCAACTTTCCTCACAGTCCAACTCTCACATCCATACATGACCACTGGAAACACCACAGCCTTGACTAGATGGACATTTGTTGGCAAAGTAATGTCTCTGCTTT
>SJYW01040055.1:3436620-3458896 GCA_006410735.1 Raphicerus campestris
AGGAGCCTAGTAAGCTGCAGTCCATGGGATCGCAAAGATTTGGACACGACTGAGTGACTTCACTTTCACTTTTCACTTTTCATGCATTGGAGAAGAAAATGGCAACCTACTCCAGTGTTCTTGTCTGGAGAGTCCCAGGGACAGGGGAGCCTGTTGGGCTGCCGTCTATGGGGTCACACAGAGTTGGACACGACTGAAGTGACTTAGCAGCAGTGCACATATATGTATATCTCACACTTTATTCCACTATTGATGGGCACCAAAGTTTCTTTGCAGATATGAAATATACAGTGTGGAGAATATAGTTAATAATTATGTAATTTTTTTTGTATGGTGACAGGTGACAACTAGACTTTTCCTGATGTCATTTTGAAGCATATAGAAATATTGAATCACTGTCTTGTCTCAGGAACTAACATAATATTGTAGGTCAATTATACTTCAAAAACAAACAAATTCATTGAAAAAGTATTCAAATTTGAAGCTACCAGAGGCAAGGTGTTGGGAGTATTAGATAAAGGTAGTCAAAGGTACAAACTTTCAGTTTTAAGTAAATATTAGGGTATATAATAATATACAACATGATGCTGGGAAAGATTAAAGGCAAAAGGAGAAGAGGGCAGCAGAGGATGAGATGATTTGTTGGCATCACCGATTCAATGGGCATGAACTTGGGTGAATTCCAGGAGATGGTGAGGGACAGGGAGGCCTGGTGTATTGCAGTCCATGGGGTCACAAAGAATAGGACATGACTTAGTGACCAAACAACATGATAAAAATAATTAACAGAGCTACACTTTATAAACAAAAGTTAAGAGAGTAAATCTTAAGAGTTCTTATCAGAAGGGAAAATATTTTTTTCTACTCCTTTACTATCGTATCTCTGGAGATGATGGATGTCCACTAGACTTCTGGTGATAATCATCTCACAACGGATGTAAGTTAAATCATTGTTTTACGCTTTAAATGTATACAGTGCTGTATATCAATTATATCTCAATACAACTGAGAGGCGGAAAAAAAAGACCGTACCATTTACACTTCCTCCCACAGCGAAGGAGATGTGGATTTCTCACACACTGATCCAGTATATTCATAGTCTTTCTTCTCCAAGTTAAAGTTTTTCAGATTTTATTTACCTACTTGTAATTTACTGTTTATTTTTGGCTCTTCTAGATCTGCGTTTCTACTCAGGCTTTTCTCTAGTTGCAGCAAGTAGGGGCTACTCCCTTGTTGCAGAGCTTGGGCTCTAGGCAATGAACTTCAGGAGCTGCAGCCCACGGGCTCTAGAGCTCAGGCTCCATAGTTGTGGCCCATGGATCATTGCTCTGTGGCACATGGGATCCTCCCAGATCAGGTTTTGAACCCATGTTTCATGGATTCTTTACCAGCGAAGTCCTGTTTATGCTTTTCTTAAGTATGTGAAGCTGAAAGTCGTTCAGTCGTGTCTGACTCTTTGTGACCCCATGAACTATACAGTCCATGGAATTCTCCAGGTCAGAATACCAGAGTGGGTAACCTTTCCCTTCTCCAGCGGATCTTCCCAACCCAGGAATCGAACCCAGGTCTCCTGCATTGCAGCTGGATTCTTTACCAGCTGAGCCACAAGGGAAGCCCAAGAATACAGAGTGGGTAGTCTATCCCTTCTCCAGTGGATCTTCCCTACCCAGGAATCGAACTGGGGTCTCCTGCATTGCAGGCGGATTCTTGACCAACTGAGCTATCAGGGAAGGCTTAAGTACAGGTGATTTATAATGTTGCATTAGTTTGCTGAATCACAGCAATGTAATTCAGTTATACATTGCTGTTGTTTTAATCACTAGGTACTGTCCAACTCTTTGTGACCCCATGGATTGTAGCCTGCCATGCTTCTCTGTCCTTGGGATTTCCCAAGAAAGACTACAGAATTGCCATTTTTTTCTCCAGGGATCTTCCTGACCCAGGGATTGAACTCATGTCTCCTGCATTTGCAGGTGGGTTCTTTACCACTAAGCCATCAGGCAAGCCATTATACGTATACATACATATCTGTTTTTTTCAAATGCTTTTCCATTATAGGTTATTACAAGATATTCAATATAGTTCCCTGTGCTATACAGTAGGTCTTTGTTGTTTATCTATTTTCTATATAGTAGTAATTATCAAACTCCTAATTTACCCTTCCTCCCTTAAATTTTTAATGGATTATCTCAAGCTGTGTAGTCCTATACTCCCCTTGGGATATATCCAAATTGGGAATATGAAGCAAAGAATTCTCACTACAGTAAAAGAACTTAATTGGCAGAAATTATATAACACAATATAATTTGCTTTCTACTCTAGCACGTCAAGTTCCCAGTATGAAGCAAAGGATAATCATGGTCTATAATGTCTTGTTGACTACTCATTGTAATAACAGATGTTGCAAGATTATGAAGGAGGGACTTTCTCTGAGAATTATAACAATACTTGACCTTCATTAAGCACATGATTGTCTGGCAGGTCCTGAGCTTACACTTTATACCTATCATCTCCATGAAGGCTCACAAGTCTGTGGGGTTGCTTCCACCGATATCTCCATGTCCCAGGTAAAGAAATGAGACTCAAAGAAATGATTCCTTGTGAACACTTCAAACCCACCCTAGTCTCACCGCTGTGGAATCTCTGAGGGTGGGGTCCCGAAAACCTCTCCACATGCTGTTCATGAGCCTGAAAATGAGGAGCACTTTACCTACCTGATTAAAATCTTGATTTCTTTGTGAAAAACAAAACAAAATGGTGTTCCTATAAAAAGTGGATTTCTAGTACTCAAGTGACTGTCACAAATTTGAGGATTTGCTAAGTTCTCATGACATATTGTCATTTGAAAAGACCAGGTGTCTGCAGCCTTCGTAAGACACAAATGAACAATTAAAGGAGAAGACTGAGTGGAAACCTTGGGAATTCCTAGGTGTCCTCCTGTGTCTGAGCCAGGACCCCATGGGGGCTTCCCTAGACAAACCTTTCCCCCATATCCTCTGCTTTAGCTCCTCTCCAGCTGAGTGAGTGCTTAGTTGTGTCCGACTCTTTGCGACCCCATGGACTGTAGCCCACCAGGCTCTTCTGTCCATGGGATTTCCCAGGCAAGAACACTGGAGTGAGGTTGCCATTTCCTTCTCCTGGGGATCTCCCCAACCCAGGGGTCAAACCTGTGTCTGCTTCATTGGCAGGCAGACTCCTTACCACTGCACAACCTGGGAAGCCCCATCTCCTCTTCAAAGTACACAGATAACAGTATCTGTTGCGTTTGCTGAGTTGCTTTACACATGCTAAAATCACCACCAATGGGAGTAAATTAGCTACTTAATGACCCTGAGCACAGTCCCCAGGCCTATGGGAGCCTCAGGGTTGATAGTATTAACCTCTGTAACACCCTCACATTTACCAATGAATTGTNGTTTGCTGAGTTGCTTTACACATGCTAAAATCACCACCAATGGGAGTTAATTAGCTACTTAATGACCCTGAGTACAGTCCCCAGGCCTATGGGAGCCTCAGGGTTGATAGTATTAACCTCTGTAACACCCTCACGTTAACCAATGAATTGTGCATGAGCTGATCACAATCCCACCCCTGGGACTCCCCTCCTCGCTTTGCCTTTTAAAAGGCTTTGCTGATATCCATCGGGGAGTTCAGACTTTCTGAGCACCTGTTGTCCCATCCTTGTATGGCATCTCACATTAAACACTGCACTTCCCTTCCCCGTAACCTGGTGTCTGTAGATTGGCCTTACTACATGCAAGGGAGCCACCCAAGTTTTGCTTCACTTACTCTCAGTCTGTAAAACATGTTTGGGGAACCACTGACTGAAACCACTGCCCTGACCAGGCACCACAGTAACCACTTACATAAGTGATTTTATTTTATTTTATTTTTTGAACTTTTAATTTTGTATTGGGCTATAGCTGATTAACAATGCTGTGATAGTTTCAGATGAACAGCAAAGGGACTCAGCCAGTCATACTTGTAACCATTCTGTGTGAGTTATCTTAAATAGGAGATCTTGATGAGGAATGTGGAACTAACAAGTTACCACCAATAGAAAACATTTAAGAATGGTAAAGGAAGGGAGGAAATGTCAGTCCAAATGTCCTGCCAACTTCCCAGAATCCTTCTCACTGAATCCATCTTGGCTGAATGATATGCATGCCACTAAGGACCTTGAGTCAGAGTGATTGGCCTGCGACAACCCAGAAACTAACGTAATTACCATAAAACCTGAGACTTCGAGCCATGTGGCAGATAAGTTCTCCTGGGTCCCTTACCCTGCTGCTCTCTGCCCCAGAAATCTCTCACTTTGTCAGCAGGTGTCTCCTTAGATAGTTCATTTCTGAGTGTTAGACAAGAGCCCAATGTCAGGCCCTGAAAGGGGTCTGCCCTTCCGGCAACAAATCCACCTCTTGTACTTGCAGCTGTCAAAGTTGTATTTCATTTTTCTTCTTTTTTTCAGGATGACACGAGAGACCTTGAGACTGCAACAGCATCTCTGTTCAGTCTCTTGAATTTCCTGGAATTCCATTTTTCCTGCAATTTCATATTCCAGAGAGTCATTTCCCAATGCTGCCAAATCCTTTACTACACACTCAGCCCCCCAACCCCAGATCTTGTTCATGTTATATCTTTGTTATCTTTATCCTGTTTCATGAAGAGCCAAGAATGAACACCAAGGAATTGTATAACAGAGCGTTAGACCCTGTTAAGTCAGAGATGATGAAATTTAAAAAGTCAGATGGCACAGATCTGACCCAAGACATTTTCTCAATGCCTGTGGGCCTGCTGCCTTTCTGCATAACTTTAAGTGTGAAACAGATCATATTTGGAGGAATTTGCAAGGTGCCTTCCCTCCCTCCCCTACTTCCTTATTCTCATACCCATTTCCCTGTGTTGCAAGCAGTCAATTATAAGCTAGACTCCCTGGCCTTGGGGGGAGGGTGGACACAGCTTAGAGAAGCAAGTCAGCTGAATTTCTCAGGGGATTTTCCTTCAGACTGGACTCACTAGTTCTGAAAGCACAGGTTTCCTATTTCAAGATCGGGGCTTTGGTGGGAGAATAGGATTTGGGTGGAGGTGGGAGGATGGGAATAAGGCCAAGCCCTGAAAGAAACCAGACATAGGGTTGATAGCATAAATGATAGACATGTTTTTAAAATTCATGATTTAAGAGCTAGCTTTCCTCCCACATATTGGGAGATAAAAATAAGATGTACACTAGTGAGAGGATAAAGGAAAGACATGAGCTGAAAAATGAGACATCTGAGAATAGCCTCAATAGGTATCATACCTGCATGGAAAGAGGGTGGACTGTAGATAGAGTTGGCAGGGTGAAGGAACAACCCAGGAAGGCTGCCAGCCTTTCCAAGAAGGCTGCTGGGCTCAGAGAAGCTTAGGCCGCGTCAAATGGGGCAGAGTCCTGGAGTGGACCCAGAACGTGTGACGGGACTCCTGGGTCTGCGAAGGGTGAATATGCAAAAGATAACTATGCATATTCAGGACAGCCCTGTGGCTGCTGGCCCTGTCATCGGCAAGAGCTATGGTTTATTTCACCCTCCACAGTTCAAGTCACATCCTTGGCTCCTGTGAGCTCAGCTCGTGGCCTCCTAGGAGGAAAATGCCTGTGTCATGAGAACATAGAAGATTATAGAAGATTCTGGGGACTGGGGTGAGGTAGTGAGGGGACACAAAATTTGCCTAAATAAGAACAGGAGGTGACAGCCTTCCTGCCGTCTAGAGAGGGAGACAGGGGTGAGAGGGGGCAGGCACTGCAGGAAAGCAGAAAGCGCAGGCTAGGCATCCAGTGGCTCCCCACCCCCATCCTGCCTCAGGTGTTGTGGCCCCTACCCAGAAACCTAGAGAAGCCTCCACGAGACAGTCTTGAAAGCTGATACAAGCTCCCTGGCCCCTGGATGAGAAAAGGAAGTTGTACGAAAAGAGGGGGGGAAATCCAAGTCTGATATTGCACAACAGGTGAAGTCCCACGTTGCCCCAGCACAAGGAGTCTGTGCTCTCATCTGTAATTCCCTGGTGAAGCATTTCTTCACAGGGTGTTCAGGCTTTCTGCCATCTTCCCTGCTGATCCGGCCTCAGTGGAGTGGAGTCTCCTCCCTTCCAACTTGCTCAGGGCCAGGGAGGTGTGGGGAAAGGGCTCCAAGGGGAGGGAGGAAATCTGGATCCTGGCCCTAACCCTGCCTTCTCTCTAATAATGAAACTGTGATGAGCCATGGCTCTGCTCTGGGCTTCATTAGACAAAGGAGAGGGTGGATCCCTCCCAGTTAGGAATGCAAGACACCCAGAGGCCCCTGGGAGTCTGGAGAAAAATCAAGACTCCTCTTAATGTGATGGGTGTGGAGTCATTGGTGAAGCTTCAGCCCTCATACTCAGCTGCTGAAGCAGCCCTTCTTTTTTAGATGCCTCACCTCATTATAGTTCTTCATCCTAGAATGTGTCCACTTTACCCTGGGTTTCTCCTGTGGGGAAGTTTGTCTCACTTTCAGTCTTCAAACTTCAAACAAACTTGAAGCTTGTTTTTCAGTCGCGCTGTTGTGTCTGACTCTTTGCAACGCCATGGGCTGTAGCACACCAGGCTTCCCTGTCCTCACTGTCTCCCAGAGTTTGCTCAGACTCATGTCCATTGAGTCAATGATGCCATCTTACCATCTCACCCTCTGCTGCCCTCTTCTCCTCTTGCCCTCTGAGTCAATGATGCCATCTTACCATCTCACCCTCTGCTGCCCTCTTCTCCTCTTGCCCTCAATCGTTCCCAGTATCAGGGTCTTTTCCGGTGAGATGGCTCTTCACATCAAGTGACCAAAGTATTGGAGCTTCAGCATCAGTCATTCCAATGAATATTCAGGGTTGATATCCTTTAGGATAGACTGGTTTGATCTCCTTGCAGTCCAAGGGACTCTCAAGAGTCTTCTCTAGCACCACAGTTTGAAAGCATCAATTCTTTGGTGTTCTGTCTNGCTCTTCATATCAAGTGACCAAAGTATTGGAGCTTCAGCATCAGTCATTCCAATGAATATTCAGGGTTGATATCCTTTAGGATAGACTGGTTTGATCTCCTTGCAGTCCAAGGGACTCTCAAGAGTCTTCTCTAGCACCACAGTTTGAAAGCAATCAATTCTTTGGTGTTCTGTCTTCTTTATGGTCCAATTCTCACATCCATACATGACTATGGGGAAAACCATTGCTTCTTTATAGAATGTTCCATTTCCTTTCACACTGAGCTGGGGTGGGGGTGGGGGGTCATTGTGAATGACTCTGATATTGGTGATTGTATTAGCTTCTTACTGCTGCTATAACAAACCATACACATTTAGCATTCTAAAACAACACACAGTTATTCTTTTAAGCTTCTGGAAGTCAGAAGCCCACAATCTGATTCACTGACTTGAAAGCAAGGGAGCTGTGCTCCTTTTGGAAGTTTTAGGAGAAAAACCTTTTTCTTCCCTTTTCCACCTTCTAGAATTGTATTCTTTTTGTAGTCTTTGGCTCATGGTCTCTTCCTCCATCTTCAAAGTCAGCAGCATGGTATCTTGCTTTTGTTTTCATATTGCCTTCTCTTCTGTAGTTAGATCCCTTTTATAAAGACACATAAGACTAGATTTAAAGTCCAGACAAATAACCCAGGATAATCTCCTCATCTCAAGATTTTTAACTTGATCACATCTACAAAGTCCTTTTTGCCATATGAGGCAATATTCACAGGTTCTGGGGTTAGGATGTGAACATCTTGGGGACCATTATTCAGCCTACCATGGTGATCTAGAGCCTGTCTTGGGCTTGGGGATCATGGATTCTCTCTCCCAACCCCTTCCCTCAGACTACTGTTGTGTATCTTTTGCCGAAGACCATGTCCTTTCCTTCCAGGCCACCCCAACTTCTCCTTTCATTCTCTTTAGGCCCTGAGAATATCTGTCCAGTGGAAATTTCTATGATGAAGGAAATGTTCTATATCTGTACCAGACTAGTGCAGACTTCCCTGGTGGTTCAGTGGTTAAGAATTCACCTGTCAATGCAGGGGACACGGGTTTGATTCCTAGTCCGAGAGGATTTCACATGCTGTGCAGCAGCTGGGCTCATGAGCCACAACTGCTGAGGCTGCACTCCTTAGAACCCAAGGCCCACAGCAAGAGAAGCCGCCACAATGAGAAGCCCTCATAGTACCACTGCAGAGTAACCCCCACTCACCACAACTAGAGGACATCCACACCAGCAAGGAGGACCCAGAGCAGCCATAAACTAAATTAAGTAATTCATGTTTAAAAATGTGACAACTGTACCTGAGGCACTGAACTCTATTCATTATTTTTATTTTTGGTTGTGCTTGGTTGTCATTGCCGAGCGAGGGCTTTCTCTAGTTGCAGTGAGCGAGGGCTACTCTCTCGTGATGTGCAGGCTTCTCATTGCAGTGGCTTCTCCTGTGGCAGAGCTCACACTCTATGCATGCAGGCTTCTGTAGTTGTGGCTCTCTGGACTAGCTGCTCCATGGCATGGGGAGTCCTCCTGGACCAGAGCTCAAACCATGCCTTCTGCACTGGCAGGCATACTGCCATCCACGCCACCATAGGAAAGTCCAGAACTTTAATTTCCTTTAATTGAAATTACATTTAATTGACATTTAAATAGTCACTTGCAGCTCGTGGTTACATATCAGACAGCTCAGATATAGGAAGATCAAAAGCAGAAAGCAAGACCAGACCAGTTCAGCCCCCAACGTCCTTCTCTCAGTCCCTGCAGAATCCGAAGGAGGTTTCTCCAGGAACTCTGGGATGATGGGAGTGACTGAGAGCAGGCAAGGCAGGGAATTGTGTCTCTTGGCCCCAGAGAGATACACAGTCTCAGTTCTGCTTTTCCATCACACTAAGAATGCTCAAACATGAAACGCAAATCAAAACCACAATGAGGTATCCCCTCACAGTGGTCAGAATGATCATCACCATGAAGTCTACAAATAATAAATGCTGGAGAGGATGTGGAGAAAAGCGGACCCTCTTACACTGTTATTGGGGATGTAAATCAGTGCAGACACTATGGAATACAGTAGGGAGGTTTCTCAAAAAACTAAAAATAGAATTGCCGTATGACCTAGCAATCCCACTTCTGGGTATATGTCTGGGAAAGATGAAAAGCTTAATTTGAAAAGATACATGCATGCCAGGGTTCACAGCAACACTATTTACAGGTTCTGCAGATTAGGATATGAACATCTTGGGGGACATTATTCAGCCTACCATGGCTATTTACAACAGCCAAGACATGGGAGCAACCTAAATGTCCATCAACAGTTGAATGGAAAAAGAAGATGTGGTACATATATACAATAGAATACTACTCAGCCATAAAAAGAATGAAATATTGCCATCTGCAACAACGTGGATAGACCTAGAAATTATCACACTAAGTGAAGTCAGATGGAGAAAGACAAATACTCCATGTGATCACATATATGTGGAATCTAAAAAAAATAATAATAATACCAATGAACTTATTTATAAAACAGAAACACGCTCACCAGACATAGAAAACAAACCTATGTTTACCAAAAGGCAAGGGGAGAGAGAGGAGGGATAAATTAGGAGTATGGAATTAACAGATATATACTACTATACATCAAATAGCTAAACAAAAAGGATTTACTATATGACACAAGAAATTATATTATCTTATAATAACTGATAATGGAAAAGAGAAATTTTATATATATATATATATACAACAAATTATATATATACACATTCTTATATATGTATAATCTGAATCACTTTGCTGTACACCTGAAACACAATGCTATGAATCAACTATAGTTCAGTAAGAAAGAACACAAGCAATTTTGAGGTAGCCCCCTCTTTACCCTACTTATACAATGAGTTGTTCTTTTGGGGACCACAGCGGCATATCACAGAGCTCAGAAAAGGGAACTAACCTGGGGCTTGGCACTGGCCTTGACACTTTCCAGGTGGCCTTGACACTTTCCGGTGGCCTTGACAAGTCACTTCTCATTTCCTATTCCTCAGTTTCCATAATATGATAGGGCTAGGCCAGATGGTCTGAGAGTTTCCTCCCAGCTTGGGGATCAAGACTTAATTGTAAGTATAATTCTATTTCAGCCCATGATGTCTCTGACTCATGTCATGAGAATGCTTGATTGAAGGACTGTCAAGGAGAAATGGCCTTGGATTATTCCCACCACACTCCAGAACCAAATCTGACATTTATTCTTTTGTCCTCCTGACAACAGTTGGCATTTGCTTTGGCTCTAGGTCCACTAATTTAATCTATTTGATGACCCCAGGAGGAGAGACACCATGGCTTTTTTAAGTGAAAACTCTGAGATTCAGAGAGGGAAAGAGAGAATCTTCCAGGTACCAGGCCCCCAAATNCCCAAATAAATCCCCTTCTTCAATCCTGCCCTCACCCTTGCCTCCCTGAAAAGCCCAGGTCTGATACTCACACCACGGCTGGCTGGGAGCAGAGGCTGCTGGTTTCGAAGTAGTCAATCACAAAGTTGCGAGGAATCTGCCGCAGGGTGTAAGAGAAGCAGCAGGCCGTGGGAGGGTCTGAGCCCACTGGAAAGAAAGGCCGAGGTGAGACCGAAGTTCTACAAGGAGCTCTTTGTTTTAGCTTCTAGTCATAGGTATTCAAGGGACATTCCTATACATCTACCAGATCCCCCCACACAGTCCCTTATATTCAAGCCCACCCACTTGGAGTTGGAGTCTTATTCTGAACACAAGATCCTAGAGATGAANGCTTCTAGTCATAGGTATTCAAGGGACATTCCTATACATCTACCAGATCCCCCCACACAGTCCCTTATATTCAAGCCCACCCACTTGGAGTTGGAGTCTTATTCTGAACACAAGATCCTAGAGATGAAAGAATTCTACAAGGTTGAGGCTGGATTGGGTCTCAGATCACATGTCTTTAACTCCTTTCATTTTACAGATGGAGAAACTAAGGCACTCAGAGAGACAGGGACTTGCTTAAGCCAGCCTATGAGTTGCTCTTTCTTATGAAAACAGGAACTTAAATATTACTGAGTGTTTACTAGGCTCTGAATTTCACAGCAGGCTACTCAGAGATCTCCCTGGCTCCTTTTTGCCCCATCCCTGAATGCTACTGTTGGATCAGCATCAGCTAGAAAAGTCAGTTCTCTCTACACACTGACTCGAGGGCTGTGGGAAGGGTGGACTTACTTGGTGCTGAGAGCGCCGGAGAACAGAAGGCAGCAGTGAGCACGAGGAGGGACAGGACAGTCACACAGAGCTTCATGGTCTTGGCAGAGGAGAGATTCGCCCGGAGCTTGGACTGCAGCACCCAGAAGCTTCAGAACCCTTCTGTGTCCTGTGCTGATCCTGAGCTGGGAACCCTTCTTTATAGGAACCCTGAGGCCTGGGACAGAGGTGAGGACATTGGAGGGCGAGTGGAATTTCCAGGGTACAGATGATGTCATGGTGCCGAGAGGGAAACTAAACCTAGCTGACAGCAAGGAGCTCTGCACAGCTTTCTCTTCCTCAGTGGTGTCATCACGGAGGAAAGCGGAGGGAGGTGGGGGAGAAAAGAAGTGGGTTGAACCCTAGAGGGAAGTGGTACACCAGAGACAGTGACTGAGACTTGGGGGGAGAATTACAAACCCAAGAGGAAAGATGGAACCTTCACACCTGCTAGCAGGGGCTTGTAGATGAGAACTATCCTGCTCTCAGTGGTTAGCACCTCCAGAAGCTACAGACTTCATGTCAGTTCTTCCAGGGCGACCACAGCCCTGACCCCAAGAAGGAAGAGGAAGCCAGGATTCCATGTCCCATTGCAGGGCCTCCTTCGGCTGGGCTGAGTGCCTTTAGCATAAAGAAAGAGTCCAGCATTGAATGTGCAGAAGGCTGCAACAGAAGTATAGCTTCCGCATAGTGAGCATTTACTACGTGCCAGGCACTGGGCAAGCTGCCCTATACACACAAGATATCTTTAACCATATAACATCCACCATAACTCTGAGCAAGGGTGTGATGATTCCCCAGGCAATGAGGATCAGAAAGCAGAACAGAAACCGCTGATAATCTCCAGACCACACAGCTATCCAGTGGTAGTGCCACAGTTTGGACTGAGATTCATCTGACCCTAAAATCTATTTTCTTTCCACCTGCCACCTCCAGCACACATCTCAAAGGTGACCACAGATAGACGGAAACTGCTGGCCACCTTGCAGCCATGCCAAAGACCCAGGGTTGAATGCAGGAAAGAAGTGTGGGTCATCTGTCCTAGAACTAGATTGGAATGTGAAAGAAATCAAGCTTTCCTTGTGCTCCCTTAAGCCAATAACAGAAAAGGAGAAAGAATTTAGGAGGAACCAAGAATTTAGGAGGACACCCAGATAAAGAAAGTTCCTCCATTATTGGGACTTCCCTGGTGGTCCAACTGGCTAAGACACCACGCTCCCAACGCAGGGGGCCTGGGTTCAATTCCTGATCAGGAAACCAGATCCCACATGCTGCAACTAAGAGTTTGCATGCTGCAACTAAGACCTGGTGCTGCCGAATAAATAAATAAATAAATATTTTTTAAATACATATAAAGTTTTTAAAAGAATATTCCTACATTATAAAAAAGGAATTGGATATACTTGGTAATGAATTCATCTATGTTGCAGATAAAGCGTATAATCTAATCATGTGGGTGCTCCACAGTCATCCAATTCCTTGTATTTATGTAAAGCCCTGCCTGGTACGGCAGCTGCTGTGGGTCTGAAGGTGACTATGTGAAGTTTCCAAAGGCCAGGAATACAGTAGTGCATGAACTGGGAAAGTTCATGGGATCAAGACCACTGCCCACTTCTAGCTCAGTCACCTCTAACCCCCTCTTCCACATTGCCACCTGGCTCCCTCTGCTTTGAAAAACAATAGAGTGAAAAGAGGGAGCCAGGCCTCCTGGGAACTGTAGCAATATGGGAGAGGAGTCAGAGCATCTTGGAGAATCTCCGGATCACTAAATACAGTTCAATGTCACCCTACTTCATCACTCTCCCTGCTCCCTGTTCCCACCACCTACACAGGCACCCAGCCTGTACTTCTTTCCTTTAACCTTTCTGTCCTCACCCTTTTCTTTCTGTGAGTCTTGCTTCAAATGTTCTGATCTTCACCAAGACCCCCATCCCCAGCTCTAACAGTCTATGATCCCTGATATCTATTGCAAGTATCTCTCAAGGTCTCTCCTGGTTGACGGAGTTTCATCTTCACACATCTTTTTTGCTTCAAGAGCAGGCAGATGTGTCTTATAGCCCCTGGAACCTACACAGACTTTGTTATCTGTGGCATTTCCATTCACCCCAAGCCACCTGCTCTCTGTCAGGGCAGACAGAACTGAATGAAGCCCCACCCCTGCCCTCAAAGAGTTCTTAGTCAAGAGGTGATGATGACAGGGACGGAAATAACTATCTCTCAAGGTAGAATATGGTACATCTCATGTCAGAGGTAGAAACAAAATGTCAGAGAGCCCAAAGTGTGGGGAAGACTATCCCTTGGATGTAAATGAATCATTCCAAGTCAAGGCTGAATCCACTGTGCAGTACGGAAGAGCCCTTGACGTGGAGACCTCAGTCTAAATGAGTGGGGAGTGTTGGTCTTCAAGCCATGCAAATGTATAAGAAGAATGATAAGAATAGGTGACTAGCCACACAATGAATCTGACTGTTGATTTTTGCCTCCTATCCTTGATTTGATCTTTGGCTAATGCAGGTAAAAATGTTTTTATTCATTAAGGTCTTAACAATAATACTGCGTTCACACCAGTGAAGCTTCACACGGAGAATACAAAGGCTTGTGTCAACACGTTTAGCTAAATTAATGGCCTCCAAGATTTATACACTGAGGTCTTCGCTAAGTAATAATCGACTATACAGTCCACGGAATTCTCCAGGCCAGAACACTGGAGTGGGTAGCCTTTCCCTTTTCCAGGGGATCTTCCCAACCCAGGGATCAAACCCAGGTCTCCAACAATGCAGGCGGATTCTTTACCAGCTGAGCCACAAGGGAAGCCCAATAATCAATAGAGAAGGATAACAAATGCCTTTTGTATGCACAACCAAAAAATTGCTCTTCTCCTCCAGAGAACCTTCCTTGACCTCTCCTGCAACTGAATTCTATATCTCCCTTTGGGCACCTCCATTGCATCACCTGTAATATGTCTGTCTGCTTGATTGTCTCCTCCCCTAAAAAGGGAGCTCCTTGAGGCAGAAATTGTGTTCTGCTTTTCTCTGTGTATACAGTAGATGTTCAATAAACACTTGGTTAATAAGTGCCCAAAGGCAGCCCAAACTGTTTTAATTTGAGGGCGTGTGGTGGGTAACATGAACTCAGGATGTGAATTCAAAGTAGCCAAATGACGTATGAATGAACTGGGCTTTGACACTTTATGCAGAAAGTTTCTGGGGGGTTTTGTTTTGTTTTCTAATTTTATTTGTTTATTTATTTTGGCTGTGTTAGGTCTTCACTGCTGGGAGGGCTTTTTACTTCTTGTTGCGATGCGTGGGCTTCTCATTGCAGTGGTTTCTCTTGTTGCGGAGCACAGCTCTAGGGCTCACAGGCTTCAGTAGTTGCAGCTCCCGGGTCTAGAGCCCAGGCTCAGTGGTTGAGGTGCACAGGCTCAGTTGCTCCGCGGCATGTGGGATCCTCCAGGATTAGGGCTCAAACCCGTGTCTCCTGCATTGGCAGGTGGATTCTCTACCACTCAGCCACCAGGGCAGCCCCTATTCAGAATGTTCTGATGGACTAGTAACTCTCCTGCCCCCCCTCCTTCAACCCACATGCCCAGTGGTTTTATGGTGAAGGATACTGTTCCAGGACTCAGCTCTTTCCAGTTCAGGCATGTCAGAAGTGACAGTGAGAGGCAACCACAGTTCCGGGGGACCCCGTGTGCATACTGGGAGCTGCCCCCTCACTCCTGAGCAGGGAAACTCTACACTTCCCCCTCACTCATGCGGATAAGAGGTTTCCCCTCCCACGCCCCTTACTGCTTCCCTTCACTGCCACTGCGCTAGCTCGAAACTCTATCCTGGGAACTTTCACATCTGTTTTGCCATTTTGTCCTCCCAGCTTCCCGAGGCTGAAAGCGAGACCACTGACCACAGCCATCTCGTGACCTTACAAAAGTCCTGGAACTTTTAGTGTTGATTTCCCTCAACACTTTTGATTTCCCTCAGCACATCCATGTCTTTGATTTTATCTGAGTCCAATTCTGTTTTTCCATGCCTCCGATTAGAAAGCAAAACCTAGAGAAGTAAAAAAACAACAACAAACTTGATTAAGGTTACATAGGATACATGTCAAGACTCAGTTTCTTATAACTCCTGGTCCAGGGATGACCAAGTTTCTTCGACAGGTGTGACCTTCTGAGATCACATGTGGCAAGTCTCTGTAGGTACCAGACTCTCAGGAGAGATTGCAAAAGCTCCTTCCTGCTGAGGAACCAGAGGCAGAGGTGGTCAATCTCGACATTCTCTGCTTTTGTTAAAGGGGAGGGCGAGATGCGAGTGTAGGGGAGACCACTGGGTGCCAAGACCAAGAGCACTAGCTGCTAGGAGGCAGAGTGCCCAGAACTAGAGAGCTCCGTGTGAGTGGATGTTGAGACTGCAAAGCCATGCTGAGCTAGGATATATGGTCGTGCCTCCAAGATCATAAACCAAGAAGAGGTGAATCCTTTGGTCTGGCCAACATGGTAGCCCAACTCCTTGGTGGGAATGGGAGCAGAAGAGGGATTGTAGATTGAAAAAGTAGGGACACAGTCACCCTAAAGTGCTGGGTTCAGGGTGGAGTCCACAGAATAGTGAGCTGGTTGAAGCTGTCCGTCAGAGCCTCTTCTTAGAGTGGAAAAGTGCCTTCACAGCCATCCGCAGGCTGCTGTTCAGCTGTCAGCAGTTGTCAGGGGATGTCAGCTTCCGGAGAGGAGTTTATTTGGTGGGTTCACGAAGAAAACTGTCAGTATTCCTTCTGAAGCGCCTTTCTTCCTTCAGACGCCACTTCTACATCTGTCTCAAGTTCTTTCCAGGCTGGTCACGGGGCACATCCAGAAACAGAATAAAACTAAAACTTTGTTGGGGACCTACTATGTGACAGGCATGGGGTATACATGTTAAAGGCTTTCAAAAAAGATGATGCTTGATTTTTCAAAAATTCATGTCAGTTTGCTTTTCTTTTTCAGGGAATATACATGGTTACTGTAAAAAATTTAGAAAATATTGGAAGGCATAAATTAAGAAGACAGAAATTATCCAGCATTCTGTACATGGTTTTGTATTTTATTATTGTTACTTAATATCCTTTATGGAACCAGTATATCTTATTGTTGTTTCTGTATATTCTTCCATGTTATTAAAAAGTTATTCAAAATTAGCATTCATGGTGTTTCATTGTGTGAGTATATAAAACTTTTATACCAAAATTTATATTTAACCATTCTGTTACTTAGCCCCCTCAGTTTGTTCTAACTTTATTCTAAATTTAGCTGAGACTTGAAGGATGATTAACCAGGAAAAGAGTGTGAGAGCGGGGTCATTCAAGAAAAGAACAAGAGACTTGTACTTTAAAAAATATATAAAATAGATTACTTGAAATATTTCAGTTATAATGATGATAGTAACGAACACATAGCACTTACCATGAACCAGTGATGCTCCAAGCCTTTATACATACTAATGTATTTCACCAGTCAATCCTAAAAGAAATCAGTCCTGAATGCTCGCTGGCAGGACTGATATGAGAGCTGTAACTCCAATACTTTGGCCACCTGATGTGAAGAACTGACACACTGGAAAAGACCCTGATGCTGGGAAAGATTGAAGGCAAGAGGAGAAGGGAATGACAGAGGATGGGATGGTTGAATGGCATCACCGACTCGATGGACGTGAGTTTGAGCAAGGTCTGGGAGTTGCTGATGGACAGGGAAGCCTGGCGTGCTGCTGTGCATGGGGTCACAAAGAGTCAGACACAGCTGAGCGACTGAACTGCATGCGTTTCATCCTCACAGCAGTCTCTGAAGTAGGTACTGTTATTATCCCCTTTCACACATGAGAAAACTGAAGCACAGAGGGGGAAGTAACCCACAGAAGAACACACAGCTCATACAAGATAATCTTGGAAATGACACCGAGGAGGTATGACTCCAGAGCATAAATGAATCAGAACACAAGTATGTGCTCATTATAAACTTGTGTCAAACGCTTAACTGCCAGAGTTGTGTTATTATGATGTAAAATGTCTCTCAGTTTTGCATTTTGCATGTCTTAAACAGTGCAAGGCATGGATTTCTCTCTTTTCCATAGAAAATTAAGGGAGTTAAATAGAGGTTTCCTTTATACTAAGCTCTGCAGCTGTCATGGGATATAATAGAACTTAGAGTATTTCACTCTGCCCTGTGATCCACAAGAAGGGGAAATTGTGCTTTACTAAGTGACACTTCATTCATAAAAAGCAGAGCAGGGACCCGCACTTTTAAGGAATCGTGTGCAATTCAGAGTACTGAGTCTTTGTTTCCAGGAAGTCTGAAGGTGGCAAGAGAAGCGGCCAAAGGGGAAACAGAAGTCAGGTCAGAGAGGGGAAGCTTCCATTTCATGTTGGAAACAGTGTAGACTCTTTGAAGGGTTTTCAACAGAGACAGAATCTGACTTGAACAAAATCACTTTAAAAGCCTTGTGGTGGACAGATTGAACAGAGGCAGAAACTGGAGGGAAAAAAACAATTGACAGGACACTCTTAGCTGTCATGGCAAGAAGTGATGAGGGCCTGCCTGACACAGAGGCAATGGGAAAGGTGAGACATAGATACGCTCAGTTTCAAGTATACGGCAGAGTCTGTGGCGGAATAGACAGAGGAGATGAGGAGAAGGGAGGAGTCAAGGGAGACTTCCAGGCTTCTGGTTTGGAAGCTTGGTAAGAGGGCATGCTTTCTATTGAGTTACGGAGGGAGAAGCAGGCAGACAGGTGGAAGGATCTAAGCCAGTACCAAGATGTGTGCCCCGCTTTCTACGCACGTGCACACACACACAAACACACAATGGCCAGAGGAAAATGACAGGAAGAACTCAAGATAGGATAGGGTCTGGCTGCAGAAAGAAGGGACTGCATCGATAAGATACTGTCTCTCCAGGATGCTAAAAGGGGCCCTCAGTATACCGTCTCTGCCCACGTGAAAGGCAGGGCCAAGCCTGCTGCAGCCTGACTCTACGGACCACAGCTTAAAGAAGCAGAGCAAGGCTGGGCGAAACAAGGGTGTCATTATCAGTGAGCTCCTCCATGGAGCCACTGCTGCTGGAGGGAAAGAGCTGAGACTGATATCTGGGGATGTAGAGTGTGGGGCTGGAAATCGGAAGGAAACCAACCCGCCGGGGCCAGGGCACAGGAAGCACTGAGGAGGTGCGGCAGAGGTGTTGCAGAACCTGGATTATTCAGCCAGAATTCCCTGTACTCTTGGCTGGGGATGTTCTGCTGGACCGAAGTGGGGCCTCAAAGAGGCTGGAATGAGCTAGAAACCTTGTACTCAAATCAAACCCTCCATGCAGAAAGATCTACCAGGTTGATTGCTGACTACTTTCTGACTTCACCACCTATGAGATCTTGGGTAGCCCCCCAAAATCAAGACCTTGACACCACAGCCTTTCTGAACCTTTATATGATATCAGTATTTCAATTCCATAGTGAGACTTCGGGCATAATACATGCTGTCAGTCAAACCAATGAATCATTTGTTCACCAAATTCTTATTAAGGCATGGCAATTATTGCTGGAGATGCACTGTTAAGGAATGCAGATTCTGAAACATAAGGACTTACTGGTGGCTCATTGGTAAAGAATCTGCCTGCCAATGCAGAAGACGTGTGTTTGATCCCTAGGTCAGGAAGATCCCCTAGAGAAGGAAATGGCAATTCACTCCAGTATTCTTGCCTGGAAAACCTGATGGACAGCGGAGCCTGGAGGACTACAGTCCATGGGGTTGCAAAAGAGTTGGACATGACTTACCAACTAAACAATAAAAACAGCTGAAATGTAAAGCTGACTAATTCTAACTCTGTGATCCTGGACAAGTCCATTTCACCTGGGAACATCAATTTACCAATTAGGAAATTTCTGAGACCCTTCCAGCTCAATCATCTTACAGCTTCCTTATATTATTCATTCAATATGTACATATGAAGCACATACTTTGTATACAAGTATATATTTTTCTGATTCAAATAAAAACATATATGACCAAGAACTATTACCTGGTTTTAGGATTGGTATGAAAAATCTTACAAGCATTTAATCACTAAGATAGAATTTTATATTCAATAAATCACCTTTTTTAAAAAGAACAAAATTATAAGAATTAGAAGTTATGTCAGAAAATTAACCACTTTATAATCACCATGTGCTAGAATTTTATTTAAATCCACAAAGACATGGCACGAATTTGGTTTAAAATCAACAGGACATGCAATAGGCGCATGAAAAGAGTCTCAACATCACTTATTTTTAGAGAAATGCAAATCAAAACCACAATGAGGTATCACTTCACACTGATCAGAATAGTCATAATTAAAATGTCTACAAATAATAAATGCTGGAGGGAGTATGGAGAAAAGGGAACCTTCCTATACTGCTGGTGGATATAAACTGATGCACCAGTATGGAAAACAATATGGCGTTTCCTTAGATAATGAAAAATAGAGTTACCACATGATCCAGCCATCCCATTCCTGGACATATATCTGGAAAAGATGAAAACTCTTATTTGAAAAGATATATGAACCCCAGTGTTTAAGCAGCACTATTTACAACAGCCAGGACAGGAGAGCAACCTGAATGTCCATTGACAGATGAATGGATAAAGAAATAAGGCCATTGGCAGCAACATGGATGGACCCAGAGATTGTCACACTAACTCAAGTAAGTCAGAGAAAGACAAATACCACGTAATGTTACATATATGTGGAATCTAAATACGGTACAAATGAACTTATTTACAAACAGAAACAGACTCACAGACATAGAAAACAAATTTACGATTACCAAGAGGAAACGGGAAGAGGGACAGATTAAGAGTTTGGGATTAGCAGAAACAAACTGCTCTATATAAAATAGATAAGCAACAAGGACCTACTTATAGCACAGGAAATTATATGCAATATCTTGGAGTGAACCTTAATGGAAAAGAATATAAATAACTGAATCACTTTGCTGTACATCAGAAATGAATGCAACATTGTAAATCAACTATACTTCAATAAAAAAATTTTAAATTTTAAATTTCTCCAAAGAAGACATACAGATGGCTAACAAACATGAAAAGATGCTCAACGTCACTCATTATCAGAGAAATGCAAATCAAAACCACAATGAGGTAGCATCTCATGCCAGTCAAAATGGCTGCTATCAAAAAGTCTACAAGCAATAAATGCTGGAGAGGGTGTGGAGAAAAGGGAACCCTCTTACACTGTTCGTGGGAATGCAAACTAGTACAGCCACTATGGAGAACAGTGTGGAGATTCCTTAAAAAACTGAAAATAGAACAGCCATATGACCCAGCAATCCCCCTGCTGGGCATACACACTGAGGAACTCAGAATTGAAAGAGACACATGTACCCCAATATTCATCACGGCACTGTTTATAATAGCCAGGACATGGAAACAACCTAGATGTCCACCAGCAGACAAATGGATAAGAAAGCTGTGGTACATACACACAATGGAGTATCACTCAGCCATTAAAAAGAATGCATTTGAATCAGTTCTAATGAGGTGGATGAAACTGGAGCCTATTACACAGAGTGAAGTAAGCCAGAAAGAAAAACACCAATACAGTATACTAATGCATATATATGGAATTTAGAAAGATGGTAACAATAACCCTGTATGCGAGACAGCAAAAGAGACACAGATGTATAGAACAGTCTTTTGGACTCTGTGGGAGAGGGAGAGAGTGGATGATATGGGAGAATGGCATTGAAACATGTAAATTATCATATGTGAAACGAATCGCCAGTCTAGGTTCGATGTATGATACAGGGTGCTCAGGGCTGGTGCACTGGGATGACCCTGAGGGACAAGATAGGGAAGGAGTTGGGAGGGGGGTTCAGGATGGGGAACACATGTACAACCATGGCGGATTCGTGTCAATGTATGGCAAAAACTAGTGCAATATTGTAAAGTAAAAATAATAATAATAAGTAAAATAAAATAAATAAATTGCTTTAAAATAAAAAATAAGTAAAATCAACAGAACATCTTCTAAGTTGGCGAAGAGATAGCTACCTAAGTAACTAATTATTGCCCAATGTGGAAAGTGCAGGAATGGTAGATGCAGAAAATAAGGTCCGTTATCAGAAATGTGACTGATTCAGCAGTTTCCATTTCCTCCTTCTCGCTCTCCTCAACTCAAATTCGTCCACTTTCAGAAACTGAATCACGAGTATGAAGGGGGTTCCCTGAAGAGTAAAGAAGGGAATGCAATTTGAGGAATCGATTGAGGACTAGGGCAGAGCAGGATGAGTATGAGGAGGAGGCATTGTCTATGACTAGAGTTTCCAATGAAGCAGATGATAGACTCCATTTTTTTTTCAGTTGACAGTAACAAAGAAAGACAGTTGGATGCTTTCTTTTACAGCGCCAACGAAATCTGCTATTGCCCCAGATCTTGCCTTTGCTTCACCTCCCTCAGGACCAGCATCAGGAATTACAGAGATGGATGGAAACACAGCTCATATGTTTTAAGAGAAGTAACTGTACAGACATAGGAAGGACAGAATTCCTAAGGTGTGGTCTCACTTGGCTTATGTCTCATTTCCTCCATTATTCTAGCTCCTTTGGGAAAATTCAAAGCCCTCTTGGACTGGCCCGAATTTAACTTCTTCGATTATATTTGCTCCTGCATCCTGCAGCTGCATCAGAACAACTCACTTCTCTCTCTGACTCAGCAGTTTCACACCTGTGACTCTGCATCAGCTGGTCAAGTCATCTATTGCCACACTGTCTGTATATGTTCAAACCCTGTGTCAATTTCAAGACCCAATAATTCTATCCCTTCTGTGACACTTTTCAAAGAAGCCTATGACTCCCTCCTCCTCTTGTTCTGAGCTTTCTTCTATTTATCTCCTAAGAATTTTAGTGCTTTCTGCTAAGTGCTATGGTTGCCTGTTTATACTCTACCTGCTCCTATTAGACTGGGGGCATCTAGAGGATAAAGATTGTTAGAAAATATAAACCACAATTTAAAAAACATATATATATATATA
>SJYW01040055.1:3459527-3480074 GCA_006410735.1 Raphicerus campestris
ATCAGAACAACTCACTTCTCTCTCTGACTCAGCAGTTTCACACCTGTGACTCTGCATCAGCTGGTCAAGTCATCTATTGCCACACTGTCTGTATATGTTCAAACCCTGTGTCAATTTCAAGACCCAATAATTCTATCCCTTCTGTGACACTTTTTAAAGAAGCCTATGACTCCCTCCTCCTCTTGTTCTGAGCTTTCTTCTATTTATCTCCTAAGAATTTTAGTGCTTTCTGCTAAGTGCTATGGTTGCCTGTTTATACTCTACCTGCTCCTATTAGACTGGGGGCATCTAGAGGATAAAGATTGTTAGAAAATATAAACCACAATTTAAAAAACATATATATATATATATATATATAGTATATATGCTATATATGCATATATATATTTGTATATATAGTAAAAACAAGATCAGGAGCTGACTATTGCTCAGATCATGAACTTGTTATTGCAATATTCAGAATTAAATTGAAGAAAGTAGGGAAAACCACTAGACCATTCAGGTATGACCTAAATCAAATTCCTTACATTTATACAGTGGAAGTAACAAATAGATCCAAAGGATTAGATTTGACAGAGTGCCTGAAGAGTTGTGGATGGAGGTTCATAACATTCTATAGGAGTTGGTGATCAAAAACATCGCCAAGAAAAAGAAATGCAAAAAGGCAAAATGGTTGTCAGAGGAGGCTTAAAAATAGTTGAGGAAAGAAGAAGAGTGAAAGGCAAAGGAGAAAAGGAAAGATACACCCATGTGAATGGAGTTACAAGGAATAACAGGTAGAGATAAGAAAGCCTTCCTCAGTGATCAGTGCAAAGAAATAGAGGAGAACAACAGAATGGGAAAGGCTAGAAATCTCTTCAGGAAAATTAGAGATACCAAGGGAATATTTCGTGCAAAGATGGGCACAATATAGGACAGAAAGGGCATGGACCTAAAAGATGCAGAAGATATTAAGAGGTGGCAAGAATACACAGAAGAACTATACAAAAAAGATCTTCCTGACCCAGATAACCACGATGGTGTGATCATTCACCTAGAGCCAGCTGTCCTGGAATGTGAAGTCAAGTGGGCCTTAGGAAGCATCACTACAAATAAAGCTAGTGGAGATAATTAAATTTCAGCTGAGCTATTTCAAAGCCCAAAACATGATACTGTTAAAGTGCTGCACTCAATATGTCAGGAAATTTGGAAACCTCAGCTGTGGATACAGGACTGGAAAAGGTCACCAAAGAGTGTTCAAACTATTGCACAGTTGCACACATCTCACACACTAGTAAAGTAATGCTTAAAATTCTCCAAGCTAAGCTTCAACAGTACATGAACTGAGAACTTCCAGATGTTCAAACTGGATTTAGAAAAGGCAGAGGAACCAGAGATCAAATTGCCAACATCTGTTGGATCATAGAAAAAAGCAAGAAAATTCCAGAAAAACTATTTCTGCTTCATTGACTATGCTAAAGTCAATGAAGGATCACAGCAAACTGGAAAATTCTTAAAGAGATGGGAATAGCAGACCACCTTACTGACCTCCTGAGAAAGTATGCAAGTCAAGAAGCAACAGTTAGAACAGGACATGGAACAATGGACTGGTTCCAAATTGAGAAAGGAGTATGTCAAGTCTATATATTGTCACCCTGCTTATTTAATTTAGATGCAAAGTACATCATGTGAAATGCTGGGCTGAATGAAGCACTGTAATCAAGATTGCTGGGAGAAATATCAATAACCTCAGATATGCAAATAACATCACCTTTATGGCAGAAAACGAAGAAGGACTAAAGAGCCCCTTAATGAAAGTGGAAGAGGAGAGTGAAAAATCTGGCTTAAAACTCAGCATTCAAAAAACTAACATCATGACATCCAGTCCCATCACTTCATGACAAATAGATGGGGAAACAATGGAAATAGTGACAGACTTTATTTTGGGGGACTCCAAAATGACTTCAGATGGTGACTACAGCCATGAAATTAAAAGATGCTTGCTTCTTGGAAGAAAAAAAGCTATCACAAACTTAGACAGCATATCAAAAAGCAGAAACATTACTTGGCTGACAAAGGTCTGTATAGTCAAAACTGTGGTTTCTCCAGTAGTCATATATGGATGTGAGAGTTGGACCATAAATAAGGCTGAGCATGAAGAATTGATGCTTTTCAACTGTGGTGTTGGAGAAGACTCTTGAGGGTTCCCTGGACAGCAAAGAGATCAAACTAGTCAATTCTAAAGGAAATCAATCCTGAATATTCATTGGAGGGACTGATGCTGAGGCTGAAGCGCCAATAGTTTGGCTACCTGATGCGAAGAACTGACTCACTGGAAAAGAACTTGATGCTGGGAATGATTGATGGCATTACCAACTCAATGGACACGAGTCTGAGCAAGTTCTGGGAGATGGTGAAGGACAGGGAAGACTGGCATGCTACAGTCTATGGGGTTGCAAAGAGTTGGACATACTGAGTGACTAAACAACAATGATATATATGTCTGTATCAGTGGGGCTTACCAGATGGCTCAGTGGTAAAGCATCTGCCTACCAAGCAAGAGATGTGGGTCTGATCCTTGGGTTGGAAAGATCCCCTGGAGAAGCAAATGGCAACCCACTCCAGTATTCTTGCCTGGGAATTTCCATGGACAGATGAGCCTGGTGGGCTTATAGCCCATGAGATCACAAAAGAGTCGAACAGAACTTAGCAGCTAAAGAACAGCATATGTATAACTGAGTCACTTTGCCATACAGCAGAAATTAACACAATATTGTAAATCAATTATATCAGTAACATTTTTCAAAAGATCATTGGAAAGAACTAAATCTACTTCTCAATGTGATTTATACAGTAAGTACCCACTATTTATCCATTTTATGTTCATGCGTGTGTGTTCAGCTGTTTCAGTCATCTCTGCTCCAGGGGACCTTCCCGACCCAGGAATCGAACCTGTGTCTCTTGCATCTCCTGTGTTGTAGACAGATGCTTTACCATCTGAGCCACCAGAGATGGCCTATGCCCACCAATAACAATAAAATAATAAAGGACAGGAAAGAAAATATATGTCTGGCTGAGAAACTAGACCTTTTCACACCACTGAAATTATGAGTTGAAAAGAATAGGAAAGGAAAACTGCTCTGAATTTGGCATTACTTGTGTTCCTCAAGTAATGCCAAATTCAGACTTATGTTCCTGAAGGGCGCTTCCCAAGTGGTGCTAGTAGTAAAGAACCCCCCTTCAAAGAGTGGGACAAGACTGAAGTGACTTAGCATGAGCACAATGTTCCTCAAAATAATTCAGAGAAATGGAAATCAAGACTTCATTTCAGCAGAGGTATTTGAAAGAAACCTTAGTATATTTATCCAAAAATTCTTTCAAGTTGAACAACTGACAACAACCTACTTTCCAATTGGTTGTATTGTAAATGCTTTAAGACAGAATGTGTCCATAAATTTGTGGGCTAACAAGAAGGGAATACATTTTTACTACCAAAAAAAAAAAGAAAAAATTTCAGAAAAAGAGGAAAACAAAATCATCCATTCATCTGTCACACAACTATAAGTACTATTGATGCTTTGAGAATTTATTTCTAATGCTTTTTATTTTTTCCATGCCTAGATCATATATATGTGTGTGTTTGCACACACACATATTTGGTTATACTATTTACCATATATGTGTATGTACACATATCTATTTGTATAATTCTGTATACAATTCGTACATCTAGTACTAATGTACAATTAGTACATTTAATACAATTAATGTGTATTACAATTAATATGTATAATACACATATATTAATACCATGTATGTGTATATATATTTGTATGATTCTGTATATAATTAGTACATTTAGTACTAATGTACAATTAGTACATTAATACAATTAGTACATTTTTTATCTTACTTTTTGACAACTGAGGTTTTGATTATATTTTTGCTGCTTCATTTAGTTTAATGGTTTAATAAGAAACATTCCAATGGATATAGCCTGATAGAGAAAAATTTACATTTCCTTATTTCGAGTTGTGACACTGGGGTCAGCACCTTCCTCTCTGAAGACACCTCCGTATTTGGGCTTGTTTCTTCAGAACTCTTTCTTAGAAATGTGATCTCTAAATTAGTGGGCATAAATATTTTTAGGCTCCTGACATATTAGCAACACCCACATCTGGTTTCTCTTTATGATTTGCAGCTAGCGTTTAACCCAGTGGCGCTGGTCACTCAGTGACTATCTGATGAATGGACAAATGACAGCACCATGACCTCAGGCTTCCTGGTCCTCTGGCTGAAATTCCTTAATTCAGTTCCTTCCATCCAAAGGAGGCTTGGGCCACCATCCCGGGCAACACCGCACCTGCCCTATTTGTGTGGTTAGAGAACTGAAGAAGCACAGCGCTCTCAGCTCTGTGGAAAGGTCTGGGGTGCAGAATGCATTAGAGGCAGGGNGGAAATTCCTTAATTCAGCTCCTTCCATCCAAAGGAGGCTTGGGCCACCATCCCGGGCAACACCGCACCTGCCCTATTTGTGTGGTTAGAGAACTGAAGAAGCACAGCGCTCTCAGCTCTGTGGAAAGGTCTGGGGTGCAGAATGCATTAGAGGCAGGGACCAGACAGGAATAGCCCTGGGTGGACATATACCCCTCTCCGGACGCTCACAAGGGAAACCATTTCCTCACATGAAACCAGAACAAGTCATGTGTTGCGGGCTGACACTTATAGCGGAGAGAAGCTATTCTTGGATATCCTGAGGCCCTGTGGTTGTCGGGGACCCTGAGTTGTGCAACACTCCGCGTGAAAGCACAGCTATGCTTAAAATTTTCCCTTCTCACCCCCAGATTCCACTTCCCCATCTGCCAGGGCTGCCTTTATAAAGAGCCAGGGAGATGGTCTCCCACTGCAGAGGGACAGAGGCAGCAGCAAGCACCGAGTCCCACCTCGGCTCCACTGACGCTCAAGCCCACACTCGTCTCGCAGCATCGTGAAGGCACCCATGGCTGCTCTCGCTGTTCTTCTCTGCGCCATGGCCCTCTGCAGCCAGGTCTTCTCGGCACCATGTGAGTCTGGGTAGTAGCTGAGGGGGTCCCCATGCCAATCTTGTGGCCTTGAGAGCCCCCAAGAGAAAACAGAGAACCTCTTTAAGGGTTGCAAAACATCTTGGCTCTTCTCTTCAAGATTTTTAATCTTTTTAAAGGGAACCTCAGATCTAGAGCCAGAGTGAGGGAGTTATAGCCCCATTTTACAGATGGCAAAACTGAGACCTAAACAAATGAGTTTGTAAGAGGCAGAGTCCAAATCTGGTTACTGCCCAGTGGTGTTAGTTTTCCACTAACCTTCCTAGGTCTCCCTAAGAATTTGTCCTTTGGATGTCTTATGAGAGACAGCCAAGCTTTTTTCTTTTGCTGGGATGTGACTTCTTATTTAGTCATTAAGTGGTGTCTGATTCTTTTGCAACCCTGTAGACTGTAGCCCACCTGGCTCCTCTGTCCTGGCATTTCCTTTTCCAGAGGATCTTCCCAACCCAGGGATCAAACTCGCATCTCTTGTGCTTCCTGCATTGGCAGGCGGGTTCTTTACCACTGAGCCAAAGGCTAAATGATTTCCTGACCCAGACGCAAATTTCTGAAGGGAGATGTGATAAGACAGAGCCCACAGTGAAAAGTCAAAAAGGAAGAAGAGTTCAGACAGAAATAAAGGACAGAGACAGGGAAATTTCTAGGCAAAAATCCCCAGCGCCTCCCAATGACCGGTCTCCCAGTCTTCACCCTGAGTGGGGCTGTTTCTCTCCCTACGAGTCTTCCTCACCCTCTTACAGATCATGGGTCTCGCCTTTTCATCTGAACTATGACTCAGACTCAATCTGTCCCTTCCTCTACAGTTGGCGCTGACACCCCAACGGCCTGCTGCTTCTCCTATGTCGCCCGGCAGCTTTCTCGCAAAATCGTAGCCGACTATTTTGAGACCAGCAGCCAGTGCTCCAAGCCTGGTGTCATGTAAGTGCCAGTCTTCCTGCCTGCTTCTGGGGAGATGGGAGATTTGGGGGTGGGGAATGGGGGCGGGTGTCAGCACCCAAAGGCACAGACAGGCCAAGGGAGCCATCGTGGGAGGCCCAGCCCTCCAGGGCTCATCAAATATATAGGACCTGCGTCTCTGAGGAGTGCCCTAACCTGGCCAGGCTTACAGAATCTGGGAGGGCTGAGCTGCTCAGGACAGAGAGTTGGGGTGGAGGCCCCCCAAGATCGCCCCAACTGCATTCCACAGAGTGTAATCCTTCCACTCCTCTCCACAGCTTCCAGACCAAAAGAGGCCGGCAGGTCTGTGCCAACCCCAGTGATGACTGGGTCCAGGAATACGTCACCGACCTGGAGCTGAATCCCTGAGTGGCCTGGAAGCTTTGAGGAACCCAGTGACCTCATGGGCCCGACTGAGCAGCAGGGGTCTGAGCCTTGGGAGCACCCCTGTCACCTCCATAGCTACCTCTCCTGTGCGCTGGTTGTTGTCAAACAGCCACACTCTGGGATGCGTCCCTAACTGAGATTGCAACTTATTTATATATACTATTTAATATTTGTAATTTAATTTCAGTGCCCCACTGGGGTCTGGAACTGTTTGCTCCAAGAGGTCCCGAGATACCTTTTCACCAGCCTTCCCGCCCCGTCCCCTCTTCCCCACCCTTCACTTGCACTGTGGAGGCAGCTGAGCGACTGTTGCCAGCTTGTTGTAGGCGGAGATGGCGCCACCGCTGCCAGACCGACACTGCGTCCTGGACATTTCTGTTCAGTGTTGTGTTCAGCCCAGCAAAATAATAAAGATGCTCCGTTGGAAAGTAAAGTAGCTTCGAGTTTGGGTTTGTTTATATGGCAAATCAGAATCACTGGTTGACTTTCTCTGAAAGACAAACATCATATGAAATCATTTATATATGGAATCTAAAAAATATGGTACACATGAAGCTACTTACAAAGCATGAACTGAGTCACAGATACAGAAAACAAATATGATTATCAAGAGGGAAAGGGATAGAGGGTAAACTGGGAGATTGGCATTGATAAATACATACGGCTGCTGCTACTGCTGCTAAGTTGCTTCAGTCGTGTCCAACTCTTTGCGATCCCATAGACGGCAGCCCACCAGGCTCCGCCAACCCTGGGATTCTCCCGGCATGAGTACTGGAGTGGGTTGCCATTGTCTTCTCTGAAATACATACTACTATATATAAAAGATAGCTAGTAAGATCCTCCTGTGTAGCATAGAGAACTTTTATTTTGTGGTCTGTAGTGACCTGTATCTGGCTCTTTGCGACCCTATGGACCCATCAGGCTCCTCTGTACATGGGATTTTCCAGGCAAGAATACTGGAGTAGGTTGCTGTGCCCTCCTCCAGGGGAATCGTCCTGTCCCAGGGATCGACCCTGCATCTTCTGTGGCTCCTGCATTGCAGGCAGATTCTTTACGGCTAGCACCTCCTGGGAAGCCTGGATATGTGTATAGGTGTGGCTAATTCACTTTGCTGTACAGCAGAAACTAACACAGCACTGTAAATCAATGATACTCCAATTAAAAAATGGTTTTAAAAAAAGGATCACTGGTTGAAAGACATAGTAAGTTAAAGAATAGGAAGATGGGAAATGGAGGGAACTTGAGAAAGGTGAAGAGCGGGGCTACGTGCCATAGAGCTACTCTGTTTGACAGTGGTGATTGAACAATGGTGACTGCCATATCGATGAAGGAAGGAGGCTGCAACCATCAAGCCTTCTCTTTACAGCTGCCTTGACAGTGAGCCCCGAGGGAACTCGGTATAGAAACAAGATGCCCAGCATCTAGCCGTCAGCCATGACAGGCACCCCAACAGTTCACCCTGGAGAGACTCAGACAGCAGAGGTGTACATCAAAGAAATGATTTCAGTGAGCCCACCCTCTTGCCTCTCCCCATACATACAAAAGGGCTAAATTCCTTAACTTGAGAGATCTGGTTTTCTTTAATTAGCAGTAATCTTTGGATGTCCCGGCTACCTGGTCTTTGTTGCAAAAACTCCTTTATGTATATCCTGGCTTCTCACCTTGCCTCTACAGAGCAGTCTCTCCTAGTTATCTGAGATAATGCATCCTGGGCTTAACTGCTCAGTTTTGTCCACCAATAAATCTTAACTCTCAACTTTTAGATTGTGCGTTTTTTTCAGTTAACACACTGGAGACACATTTCCAGAACACTGAAATTGTGAGTGTTTTATGTATCATTTCATAATGTACATTAATGGATACCATTAAGAAGAGTATCTGTAGTACATATTTACAATGAATCAAACTTTCTTAATAACAACAGCTAATATATGAGACTGACTCCAGGCTGAGGGCTTTTTCTGCTGTGTTCATTTGATCCTCACAGTGAAATAATATAGTTTGAGTGTTATTAAATTCTCATTTGATGGAACAGCAAACTGAGGCTGCAGGGTCAGAGAGGTTAAGCAACTTGGACAAGATCACACAGCAAGTGAATAGCACCATCAAGTTCCAAAGCTAGATTCTGAGGTAACGAGAGAATTTGCTCTTCATCATTGACCAGGTTATTTCCCCAAATGCAATTCACCTGTATTCAAATCGCAAGCAATGATTGTTTAAGCCACTTACATCAGAATTTTCCAGGTATGTCCCTGAGAATTGATACATCTACCAAGCTTATCAACCATCCCGCATGCGCGTTACCTGCTGAGAACCCCTGAAACAGTCGAGAGAATTCACCTCCCTTTTCCAAATGTGCTGTATATCTTCATCAGTTCAGTTCAGTTGCTCAGTCGTGTCCGACTCTTTGCGACCCCATGAATTGCAGCACGCCAGGCCTCCCTGTCCATCACCAACTCCCAGAATTCACACAAACTCACGTCCATCGAGTCGGTGATGCCATCCAGCCATCTCATCCTCTGTCGTCCCTTTCTCCTCCTGTCCCCAATCCCTCCCAGCATCAGAGTCGTTTCCAGTGAGTCAGCTCTTCCCATGAGATGGCCAAAGTACTGGAGTTTCAGCTTCAGCATCATTCCTTTCAAAGAACACCCAGGACCGATCTCCTTTAGAATGGACTAACAAATATAGTGTACATTCTTTTCCAAGCATCCATGCTCCACAAAACAAATGACTAATGTTACAGAAGGAAAAGACAACCAGCCTACATATGGAACAGGATTCTGTTTATAGGTTTACTGTGAAAGCTCGGTTATTTAATAGATTGCCTGTTTTATAGTTAGAGTCCTGTTTGTAGAAGAAGGAGAAATTCAGAAGACTTGTATGAAAATCAAACAGATATTAACTTTTATGAACCACAATTATTTCATTTTGTTGAAAATAATCTAATTTTCATATCCAAATTAGCTTAGATTTGTAGTGACCAAACTCTTTAGAATACAATTCAACATTATTATTAACCAAACATTAAGATACCTATACTATTGGACCAAAATATTGTTTGCGCTGATTCCATTTCTAAGAATCTATTTTGAAGCAACACAACCTGAGGTCAGGAATATACAGACACAACGATATTCTTTGCAGCATGGTTAACAAACATCAAACAAATGGAAACAACCATTTAAACCAGCAGAAGATAAAATCAGTAGAGAAATGAAATGTCCACCAATGCCATATTCAGTGGTTAGTAAAAAAGAGAACACACGTCTATATCTACGGAAATTGTCCATAATATTAGGTGCAAAAGATATCTGTNGCACAGACAGGCCAAGGGAGCCATCGTGGGAGGCCCAGCCCTCCAGGGCTCATCAAATATATAGGACCTGCGTCTCTGAGGAGTGCCCTAACCTGGCCAGGCTTACAGAATCTGGGAGGGCTGAGCTGCTCAGGACAGAGAGTTGGGGTGGAGGCCCCCCAAGATCGCCCCAACTGCATTTCACAGAGTGTAATCCTTCCACTCCTCTCCACAGCTTCCAGACCAAAAGAGGCCGGCAGGTCTGTGCCAACCCCAGTGATGACTGGGTCCAGGAATACGTCACCGACCTGGAGCTGAATCCCTGAGTGGCCTGGAAGCTTTGAGGAACCCAGTGACCTCATGGGCCCGACTGAGCAGCAGGGGTCTGAGCCTTGGGAGCACCCCTGTCACCTCCATAGCTACCTCTCCTGTGCGCTGGTTGTTGTCAAACAGCCACACTCTGGGATGCGTCCCTAACTGAGATTGCAACTTATTTATATATACTATTTAATATTTGTAATTTAATTTCAGTGCCCCACTGGGGTCTGGAACTGTTTGCTCCAAGAGGTCCCGAGATACCTTTTCACCAGCCTTCCCGCCCCGTCCCCTCTTCCCCACCCTTCACTTGCACTGTGGAGGCAGCTGAGCGACTGTTGCCAGCTTGTTGTAGGCGGAGATGGCGCCACCGCTGCCAGACCGACACTGCGTCCTGGACATTTCTGTTCAGTGTTGTGTTCAGCCCAGCAAAATAATAAAGATGCTCCGTTGGAAAGTAAAGTAGCTTCGAGTTTGGGTTTGTTTATATGGCAAATCAGAATCACTGGTTGACTTTCTCTGAAAGACAAACATCATATGAAATCTTTTATATATGGAATCTAAAAAATATGGTACACATGAAGCTACTTACAAAGCATGAACTGAGTCACAGATACAGAAAACAAATATGATTATCAAGAGGGAAAGGGATAGAGGGTAAATTGGGAGATTGGCATTGATAAATACATACAGCTGCTGCTACTGCTGCTAAGTTGCTTCAGTCGTGTCCAACTCTTTGCGATCCCATAGACGGCAGCCCACCAGGCTCCGCCAACCCTGGGATTCTCCCGGCACGAGTACTGGAGTGGGTTGCCATTGTCTTCTCTGAAATACATACTACTATATATAAAAGATAGCTAGTAAGATCCTCCTGTGTAGCATAGAGAACTTTTATTTTGTGGTCTGTAGTGACCTGTATCTGGCTCTTTGCGACCCTATGGACCCATCAGGCTCCTCTGTACATGGGATTTTCCAGGCAAGAATACTGGAGTAGGTTGCTGTGCCCTCCGCCAGGGGAATCGTCCTGTCCCAGGGATCGACCCTGCATCTTCTGTGGCTCCTGCATTGCAGGCAGATTCTTTACGGCTAGCACCTCCTGGGAAGCCTGGATATGTGTATAGGTGTGGCTAATTCACTTTGCTGTACAGCAGAAACTAACACAGCACTGTAAATCAATGATACTCCAATTAAAAAATGGTTTTAAAAAAAGGATCACTGGTTGAAAGACATAGTAAGTTAAAGAATAGGAAGATGGGAAATGGAGGGAACTTGAGAAAGGTGAAGAGCGGGGCTACGTGCCATAGAGCTACTCTGTTTGACAGTGGTGATTGAACAATGGTGACTGCCATATCGATGAAGGAAGGAGGCTGCAACCATCAAGCCTTCTCTTTACAGCTGCCTTGACAGTGAGCCCCGAGGGAACTCGGTATAGAAACAAGATGCCCAGCATCTAGCCGTCAGCCATGACAGGCACCCCAACAGTTCACCCTGGAGAGACTCAGACAGCAGAGGTGTACATCAANTGGGTCTCGCCTTTTCATCTGAACTATGACTCAGACTCAATCTGTCCCTTCCTCCACAGTTGGCGCTGACACCCCAACGGCCTGCTGCTTCTCCTATGTCGCCCGGCAGCTTTCTCGCAAAATCGTAGCCGACTATTTTGAGACCAGCAGCCAGTGCTCCAAGCCTGGTGTCATGTAAGTGCCAGTCTTCCTGCCTGCTTCTGGGGAGATGGGAGATTTGGGGGTGGGGAATGGGGGCGGGTGTCAGCACCCAAAGGCACAGACAGGCCAAGGGAGCCATCGTGGGAGGCCCAGCCCTCCAGGGCTCATCAAATATATAGGACCTGCGTCTCTGAGGAGTGCCCTAACCTGGCCAGGCTTATAGAATCTGGGAGGGCTGAGCTGCTCAGGACAGAGAGTTGGGGTGGAGGCCCCCCAAGATCGCCCCAACTGCATTCCACAGAGTGTAATCCTTCCACTCCTCTCCACAGCTTCCAGACCAAAAGAGGCCGGCAGGTCTGTGCCAACCCCAGTGATGACTGGGTCCAGGAATACGTCACCGACCTGGAGCTGAATCCCTGAGTGGCCTGGAAGCTTTGAGGAACCCAGTGACCTCATGGGCCCGACTGAGCAGCAGGGGTCTGAGCCTTGGGAGCACCCCTGTCACCTCCATAGCTACCTCTCCTGTGCGCTGGTTGTTGTCAAACAGCCACACTCTGGGATGCGTCCCTAACTGAGATTGCAACTTATTTATATATACTATTTAATATTTGTAATTTAATTTCAGTGCCCCACTGGGGTCTGGAACTGTTTGCTCCAAGAGGTCCCGAGATACCTTTTCACCAGCCTTCCCGCCCCGTCCCCTCTTCCCCACCCTTCACTTGCACTGTGGAGGCAGCTGAGCGACTGTTGCCAGCTTGTTGTAGGCGGAGATGGCGCCACCGCTGCCAGACCGACACTGCGTCCTGGACATTTCTGTTCAGTGTTGTGTTCAGCCCAGCAAAATAATAAAGATGCTCCGTTGGAAAGTAAAGTAGCTTCGAGTTTGGGTTTGTTTATATGGCAAATCAGAATCACTGGTTGACTTTCTCTGAAAGACAAACATCATATGAAATCTTTTATATATGGAATCTAAAAAATATGGTACACATGAAGCTACTTACAAAGCATGAACTGAGTCACAGATACAGAAAACAAATATGATTATCAAGAGGGAAAGGGATAGAGGGTAAACTGGGAGATTGGCATTGATAAATACATACGGCTGCTGCTACTGCTGCTAAGTTGCTTCAGTCGTGTCCAACTCTTTGCGATCCCATAGACGGCAGCCCACCAGGCTCCGCCAACCCTGGGATTCTCCCGGCATGAGTACTGGAGTGGGTTGCCATTGTCTTCTCTGAAATACATACTACTATATATAAAAGATAGCTAGTAAGATCCTCCTGTGTAGCATAGAGAACTTTTATTTTGTGGTCTGTAGTGACCTGTATCTGGCTCTTTGCGACCCTATGGACCCATCAGGCTCCTCTGTACATGGGATTTTCCAGGCAAGAATACTGGAGTAGGTTGCTGTGCCCTCCGCCAGGGGAATCGTCCTGTCCCAGGGATCGACCCTGCATCTTCTGTGGCTCCTGCATTGCAGGCAGATTCTTTACGGCTAGCACCTCCTGGGAAGCCTGGATATGTGTATAGGTGTGGCTAATTCACTTTGCTGTACAGCAGAAACTAACACAGCACTGTAAATCAACGATACTCCAATTAAAAAATAGTTTTAAAAAAAGGATCACTGGTTGAAAGACATAGTAAGTTAAAGAATAGGAAGATGGGAAATGGAGGGAACTTGAGAAAGGTGAAGAGCGGGGCTACGTGCCGTAGAGCTACTCTGTTTGACAGTGGTGATTGAACAATGGTGACTGCCATATCGATGAAGGAAGGATGCTGCAACCATCAAGCCTTCTCTTTACAGCTGCCTTGACAGTGAGCCCCGAGGGAACTCGGTATAGAAACAAGATGCCCAGCATCTAGCCGTCAGCCATGACAGGCACCCCAACAGTTCACCCTGGAGAGACTCAGACAGCAGAGGTGTACATCAAAGAAATGATTTCAGTGAGCCCACCCTCTTGCCTCTCCCCATACATACAAAAGGGCTAAATTCCTTAACTTGAGAGATCTGGTTTTCTTTAATTAGCAGTAATCTTTGGATGTCCCGGCTACCTGGTCTTTGTTGCAAAAACTCCTTTATGTATATCCTGGCTTCTCACCTTGCCTCTACAGAGCAGTCTCTCCTAGTTATCTGAGATAATGCATCCTGGGCTTAACTGCTCAGTTTTGTCCACCAATAAATCTTAACTCTCAACTTTTAGATTGTGCGTTTTTTTCAGTTAACACACTGGAGACACATTTCCAGAACACTGAAATTGTGAGTGTTTTATGTATCATTTCATAATGTACATTAATGGATACCATTAAGAAGAGTATCTGTAGTACATATTTACAATGAATCAAACTTTCTTAATAACAACAGCTAATATATGAGACTGACTCCAGGCTGAGGGCTTTTTCTGCTGTGTTCATTTGATCCTCACAGTGAAATAATATAGTTTGAGTGTTATTAAATTCTCATTTGATGGAACAGCAAACTGAGGCTGCAGGGTCAGAGAGGTTAAGCAACTTGGACAAGATCACACAGCAAGTGAATAGCACCATCAAGTTCCAAAGCTAGATTCTGAGGTAACGAGAGAATTTGCTCTTCATCATTGACCAGGTTATTTCCCCAAATGCAATTCACCTGTATTCAAATCGCAAGCAATGATTGTTTAAGCCACTTACATCAGAATTTTCCAGGTATGTCCCTGAGAATTGATACATCTACCAAGCTTATCAACCATCCCGCATGCGCGTTACCTGCTGAGAACCCCTGAAACAGTCGAGAGAATTCACCTCCCTTTTCCAAATGTGTTGTATATCTTCATCAGTTCAGTTCAGTCGCTCAGTCGTGTCCGACTCTTTGCGACCCCATGAATTGCAGCACGCCAGGCCTCCCTGTCCATCACCAACTCCCAGAGTTCACACAAACTCACGTCCATCGAGTCGGTGATGCCATCCAGCCATCTCATCCTCTGTCGTCCCTTTCTCCTCCTGTCCCCAATCCCTCCCAGCATCAGAGTCGTTTCCAATGAGTCAGCTCTTCCCATGAGGTGGCCAAAGTACTGGAGTTTCAGCTTCAGCATCATTCCTTTCAAAGAACACCCAGGACCGATCTCCTTTAGAATGGACTAACAAATATAGTGTACATTCTTTTCCAAGCATCCATGCTCCACAAAACAAATGACTAATGTTACAGAAGGAAAAGACAACCAGCCTACATATGGAACAGGATTCTGTTTATAGGTTTACTGTGAAAGCTCGGTTATTTAATAGATTGCCTGTTTTATAGTTAGAGTCCTGTTTGTAGAAGAAGGAGAAATTCAGAAGACTTGTATGAAAATCAAACAGATATTAACTTTTATGAACCACAATTATTTCATTTTGTTGAAAATAATCTAATTTTCATATCCAAATTAGCTTAGATTTGTAGTGACCAAACTCTTTAGAATACAATTCAACATTATTATTAAGCAAACATTAAGATACCTATACTATTGGACCAAAATATTGTTTGCGCTGATTCCATTTCTAAGAATCTATTTTGAAGCAACACAACCTGAGCCCTGGTCCAGGAAGATTTCACACGCCACAGAGCAGCTGAGCCCGTGGGCCACAATTACTGAAGCCTGTACACCTAGAGCTTGTGCTCTGCAACTGCAATGAGAAGCCTGTGCACTGCAATGAAGAGTAGCCCCCACAACCTGAGGTCAGGAATATACAGACACAACGATATTCTTTGCAGCATGGTTAACAAACATCAAACAAATGGAAACAACCATTTAAACCAGCAGAAGATAAAATCAGTAGAGAAATGAAATGTCCACCAATGCCATATTCAGTGGTTAGTAAAAAAGAGAACACACGTCTATATCTACGGAAATTGTCCATAATATTAGGTGCAAAAGATATCTGTCTACCTCTAGTAAATGCAAGGATACTCTACACATATGCTACAAAACTATACATAGAGGACAACATTATTTTTACTTTGGGCAACCATAAACATATTTGCAAGGGCATATTTGGAAAGATACATATCAAATAGCTAACTATGGTGGTTTCTTAGAGGAGATGGAATTTTTATTCTTTTTTCTTTAAAGGAATGGAGACTCTTTATTTTCTGTACTTTTTTAATGTAGAAATTTTTTATTTTAAAGTTTTTATTTAATTTGTTACAAATTGCTTCTGTTTTATATTTTGGTTTTATGGCTGTGAGACATGGAGGATCTTAACTCCCTGGCCAGGGATCGAATGAACCCACACCCTTGTACTGAAAGGTGAAGTTTTAACCACTGGACCACGAGTCTGTCATTTTAAATTTGGTTTATTTTTTGATAAACATGTATTGCTCACCTTTCCAGTCTCATCTTTGATCATCAGCTACCCTTTTATGTATCAAATCATAATGTACATTAATGGATACATCTATGGGTGGATGCAATATCACCCATCTATCAAAACTACTTTCCAGCTAGGACTCTACATTGACACAAAAAAAACAGAGCTTAGCTGAGCTCACAGTCTTGATGTCATACTGTTTTTTTTTTAAATTAGTTAATGTATGTATTTATTTATTTTGGTTGCACTGGGTCTTCATTGCTGCCCGCAGGCTTTTCCCTAGTTGCAGTAAGTGGGGGCTACTCTTCATTGCAGTGCACAGGCTTCTCATTGCAGTTGCAGAGCACAAGCTCTAGGTGTACAGGCTTCAGTAATTGTGGCCCACGGGCTCAGCTGCTCTGTGGCGTGTGAAATCTTCCTGGACCAGGGATCAAACCTATGTCCCTTCTTTGACAGGCAGATTCTCATCCACTGTATCACCGGGGAAGTCCTCCTAATGGCTTTTACCAAATGAGAACAATGCAAGGAGCAAGGCCTTTCACCCAAGGCTTTCCTATCACACACACACACACACACACACACACACACACACACACGTGCACACACATGGAGCTCCTCCCAGAAAACATTTTACAATCCTCTTCCTTTAAGAAATGCCCCGTTCCCCTAAAACTGAACTGGTCAACCCGTGACAAGTGTGAAGATTCTATCAGGAGAATGGGAGGAGCAGCTTTGTCCCCAAAGAAGCAGTGGAGGTGCCACCATTTCTTTTCTGTTGGCTTCCGGCATCTCAGGACAAACAAAATCTGCTCATTTATGCTGAACTGCTTCTCATGGTCTGGAAGCCCAAAGGCAAACAGAAGCACAATTGTGCCCACTATTCCCTCAATACAAGGGTTGTGAACAAAGAGTGTAAGGAGAGCAAGGAGAACGGAGAGCATGGGAACTGCACTCCTAACCAACATATAGGGCATTTCAGAGTCCAAGGCTTGACTGAGGACCTTGGTCGGCCTTTCTGGTTGACCTCCCTGCGGACTGTCCTCCTTGGACACACACGTGTGCTGAGGAGGAGCCCTTTCCTGGGCAGCAGCCAACTTCTTGACCATGTGAGTTAGGAGACTAGAGTTTGCCCTAGGTGTTGAGCAGCTCACAGCTATTTTGGAGTGATCTTGTAGTTTCTCTGGCAAGTAACGCCCTTCTAGTAACAGCAGGCTTCTGATCTCTTTGCTTCCGATCAATTCCATGAGCTCGATAACCCAAAAGACAGAGCTTGTCTAGTCACATATCTTGCACTTTACCTGGGGTAGAGAATGTGTGTCTCCTAGCACGGCCCTCAAAACGACAGTCACCCCTACACCCCTACCTCTAGCCATGGGGTGGACACCTCTGCTTCTATCTTGGCTCCTGCAGAGATGGGGCAACATGCAGAAGTGATGAGTATTTGATGCCCAAAGCTACATCTTACCTGCTCCTTTACAAGCAGGTGATTGTCTACTTCAAATAAACAAATAATTCACAAAAGAGGTGCAGACAGGGACTTAGGACCCAGTCAGAGACCAGGTTTCTCTCCTGTTAAGTCTCTCGCCTCCTTGTCTCTATTTGCATTAACTTTTTAAAAACTTTTTATTTTGTATTGGGGTAAAGCCTGTTAATAATGTTGTGATAGTTTCAGGTGCACTAGAGTCAGCCAGAGAAGGCAATGGCACCCCACTCCAGTACTCTTGCCTGGAAAATCCCATGGATGGAGGAGCCTGGTGGGCTGCAGTCCATGGGGTCGCTAAGAGTCGGACACAACTGAGCGACTTTACTTTCACTTTTCACTTTCATGCATTGGAGAAGGAAATGGCAACCCACTCCAATGTTCTTGCCTGGAGAATTCCAGGGACAGGGGAGCCTAGTGGGCTTCCGTCTATGGGGTCGCACACAACTGAAGCAGCTTAGCAGCAGCAGCAGCAGCAGAGTCAGCGTGACTAATGTATTCATTCTCCTCAAATTCCCTTCCCATCCAGGCTGTCACAAAACACTGAGCAGAGTTCTCTGTGCTACACAGTAGGTCCTTGTTAGTTATCCACTTTAAATATAAGTCTATTCACACTGATTTTATTTTTTAATTTAAATTTATTTATTTTAATTGGAGGCTAATTACTTTCTTCACATTGATTTTCGATTGAAGTAGAAATATCTGCATTCACAGCCCTTTGAGACTGCAGATTACTGACAACGGTTGTCAGGTTTTACAGCCCTTTCTGGGCTTCCCACTTGGCACTAGAAGTAAACAATCTGCCTGCTAAAGCAAGAGACGTAAGAGACATGGTTCGATCCCTGAGTCAGAAAGATCCCCTGGAGGAGGAAATGGCAATCTACTCCAGTATTCTTGCCTGGAGAATCCCATGGACAGAGGAGCCTGGCAGGCTGCAATCCATGGGGTCACAAAGAGCTGGACACAGTTCAGCAGCTAAGCACACAGCAGAGCACATACATATATCCCCTCCCTCTAAAACCTCCCTCCAACCCACCCTCCCCCATTCCACCTCTCTAGGTCGTCATGTTACATGAATTCTTGTTCATTTTCTTCAGGGAAGAAAGAGGCTGTGTCTTCACTGGAAAAAATCACTGGGTTCTCTCGGATTTGACTGACATGTCAGAAATCCAACTCCTAACCAGTTGCTGTGGCTGAGGGGATGGGTTTCATTGATCTGCTTAAGCTAATTAAGGTTGTTGCTCAGTCACTAATTCGAGTCTGACTCTTTGCAATCCCAAGGACTGCAGCATGCCAGGCTTCCCTGTCCCTCGCTATCTCTAGGAGCTTGCTCAAACTCATGTCCATTGAGTTGATGATGCCATTCAACCATCTCATCATCCATTGCCTGCTTCTCCTGTCCTCAATCTTTCCCAGCATCAGGGTCCTTTCTAATGAGTTTGATCTTCACATCAGGTGGTCAAAGTATTGGAGTTTCAGCTTCAGCATCAGTCCTTCCAGTGAATATTCAGGACTAATTTCCTTTAGGATGGACTGATTGAATCTCTTTGCAGTCCAAGGGACTCAAGAGTCTTCTCCAGGACCACAACTCGAAAGCATTAATTCTTCAGTGTTCAGCCTTCTTTATGGTCCAGCTCCCATATCCATCATGACTACTGGAAAAACCATACCCTGGATTGTGACTGGATGAATTTCACATAAACTTAAAATCTGAGAACTGGGATAGAGAGGCTTCCCAAAGGAATTGTGGGTTTTGGGTATCAAGAAGGATGTAGAGTAGATGGTGGTCAGGAAAAACATATCTTTTGTCTTTTTCCTGTCTTTTTTTTTTTCCTCTTTCTTGAGATAACAACACTAACACTTAAGGTGTGATAAATATTTTTTCCCTTTGCTGTCTAGATTAGAAACTGTTAGTCTTCCCCCTTCCTGAATGACTTAATTTTTAAGAAGATGCTGATTTGTGTATTTCCTGTTGCTCTGTAAATGACTATTGCCCAAATGTGAGACATTAAGCTCTCCGTGGTGGCAAAGTCACAACCCCAAAATAGGCCTAGTGTTCATTCCAGAACATGCTAAGAGGGTTAGAACTGGTCCTGCCACAAACACTACCCACCCTGCTTTGTAAAAGCAGAAGATGGGGGAAGGTGGCAAACAAGAGAACTCTCAGAATAGTGAGTCATCATTACTGAAATTGCCCATATTGAGGAAGAGAGAAGAACCCTTTATTATTAAATCAACCAAGGGGTAGATGGCAGGAGACACACTATCTTTGCTGCTTCTATTCTCCCTCTTTCTTGGGAACAGCATCCACAAAAAATATTAAATGGAACTGACCACCTCCCCAGACCCAAGGTGGGTTCTGATTAAAATAAGTCAATTTGCATCCTGGGTTGTTTTTTTAAGCTCATCATTAGAATGTAAGTATTTCCCATGTCATCATATTGTTTGAAAAGATTGCCTAAATAGCAAACCAAGTGAAGATACCATAATTTTCTTTACCATTTTCATATTGTAAACAATTTAAATTAGGTCTAATTTTATTTTTATTTTTCTCCTTTCAAACTTTTTTTTAAATTTATTTTTAATTGGTGGAGAGTTGTTTTACAGTGTTGCATTGCTTTCTGCCTTACGACAATGTGAATGAGCCATAAGTGTACATCCACCCCCTCCCTCTCCAGCCTCCTTCCTGCCCCACCCCCACCGCACCCCGCGGGTGGGCACAGAGCACCAGGCTGAGCTCCCTGTGCTACTCAGCAGTTTCTCACTAGCTGGCCATTTTACACACCATAGTGCATATATCTCAGTGCTATTCTCTCAGTTTGTCCCACGCTCTCCTTTTGCTGCTGTGTCCACAGACCATTCTCTGTGTCTGTATTCCTGCCCTGCAAATAGGTCCATCAGTACCATTTTTCTAGCTTCCAAATATATGCATTAATGTAGGATATTTATCTCTTTCGGACTAGGTCTAATTTTAACTTGTTATCAATATGCTGGGGACAAAATATTCTTATGCATAAACCTTTTTTTCCATATTTAAATGTATTTTTTCATTTTTTAAATTTATTTATTTTAATTGGAAGATAATTA
>SJYW01040055.1:3480094-3528368 GCA_006410735.1 Raphicerus campestris
ACTCTTTGGGACCCCACAGACTATAGCTCACCAGGCTCCTCTGTTTATGGGATTCTCCAGTCAAGCATACTGGAGCGGGTTGCCATTCCCTTCTCCAGGGGATCTTCCTGACCCAAGGATCGATTTCAGACCTTCTGCATTGCAGAAAGATTCTTTACCGTCTGAGCCACCAGGGAAGCCCCAAACAGAACTCAAACAAGAGGCACACCATTCAGTTAGCAGCCTTCTCTGCAGAGGGAGAGAGAGACCAAACCTAAGGTTAAAGATAAGTGATAGAGGAATTCATCCAAGATGGTGACTTCGGGAGCTCCTGAATGCACCTCTTCCCACAGACACACTGAATCTATAGGTACATATTGAATAATTTCCTCTGCAGAAAGACCTGAAAACTAGCTGAGCAGCTACTTCGCATCAGCAAACAAGAAAAGAGCCAGAGTGAATAGCACAGCAAGATGGAGGACTCAGAAGACCCTGCGCTCACCTCCTCTCACAGTAGCACCAAAATTACAACTATTTTCAGAACACCTATCAGTGAAAAAGACTGGAACTTACCACAAAAGATCTTCTACAACTATATATATAAAGAAGGAACCACAATAAGACAGGAAGGGAGGAGTCACAGTACAGTCAAGAGCCATACACCCAGGTGGGCAACCCACAAACAGGAAAAGAATCACAATTACAGAGGTTCCCCCCAAGGAGGGAAGGGTCTGAGCCCCTCCTCAGGCTCCCCAGGCCAGCAGTCCTGGGCCGGGAAGACGAGACCCCAGAACGTTTCTTTGAAGGCCTATGGGGCTTACTACTTCTGGGAGTCCCAGAGAGCTGTGGGAAATAGTCTCCACTTTTAAAGGGTGCACACAAAAGTCTCACCTGCTCCAGGATCAGAGCAGAAGCAGTCGTTTGACAGTAGCCTGAGGCAGACCTACCTGCTGATCTTGGAGAATCTCCCAGAGACACAGGAGGCGACTGCAGCTCACCCTGGGGACACAGACACTGGCACCAGCCTTTAGGGGGAGTCCATTCTACCTGGACTGCTGCTGGTAAGTGCCGTTTTGGAATCTTCCCTCCAGCCTATTAGCCTCAGGATCCAGCCCCATCCGTACCCACCAGCCCATAGGCACCAATACTGGGACGTCTCAGGCCAAGCTACTAACTGGGCAGGGACGCAGCCCCACTTACCATCAGATAGGCTGCCTTAAGACTGCCTGAGCACATGGCTGTCTCTGAACATGGCCCTGCCCACCAGAGGGCCCAGGACCCAGCCCTACACACCAGTGAGCAGGCGCCAAGTCTGGGACCCCCAGAGTCCTATAGCCAGAGACCCCGGAACCCAGCTCCACCCCACAGTGGGCAGGCAATAGCCTCAGAATCCCCGGCCCCTCCCTCCAGTAAGTCTGCTCTAGACCTGTCTCACCCACCAGTGGGTTAACACAAGCCCCCGGAAAACCTCAGCCCTGGGCCTGTGGGTCCAGCCCACTCATCAGCAGGCCAGCACCAGACCTCAGATCAGCTGGGCCCTGGCCCCGCCCACCAGAGAGCCAGCCCTGAGCTCAGCACCAGCCTCACCCACCAGTGGGCCAACATCAGCCCGGGGACTGACCAGGCTCAGGCCCTGCCACCAGCATGGCCACATGAGCTTCAGGATACCCTAGACCCCACAGCCAGCTGGTCAGAATTCAGTTGCACCCCCCAGCAGTCAGACTCCAGTTCTGGAACTCTTGGACCCTGCAGCCAGATCCTAGGACACAACTCTGTCCACTTGTGGGCAACCACTAGCCCTAGGACCTGAATTCACCCCACTGGTGGGTGGGCACCAACCTGGGGACCTCCTGCACCCCAACTTTGCCCACCAGTGAGCCAGCATTAACACCAGGGTCCCCCAGGGTTCTGCAGCCAGCCTGACACTTGACTCTGCCCTATAACTGGGCCCCACCAGGAACTGACTGTCAGCCTCTACACGAGGCAGGGCCTAGCAATCAACAGACCAGGAGCCAACTAAGCCTGCTCTATAGACTACCACTGCTACTGACTGCTAGTAGCCCACCGCAACAGAAGGATCCAAGCAGCCCACATAGGCGAAATCCCTATAGAACATCGCTCTAGAGACCAGAGGGCTGTGCTATGGGGACTCCTGGGACATCTACAAAAGGCCACTTCTTCAGGGTCAGGAAACATACCCACCTTACCAGATACATGGAAATAAGAACAGCAAGGTAGACAAAATGAGGTGACAGTGGAACATATTCCAAATGAAGGAACAAGATACAATTTCAGAAGAAGAAAGTGAAGTGGAGATAGCTGATCTACTCAAGAAATAGTTCAAGGTCATGATTGTAAAGATGATCAAAGAGCTTAGGAGAAGAAGGGACAAACAGAGGGAGAAGTTAGAAGTTTTTAACAAAGAGAAAATATAAAGAACAACCAGAGATAAAGAATACAATAGCTGAAATGAAAACTACGCTAGAAGGAAGCGGCAATAGGCTAAATGATACACAGGGATGAATCAGCCATCCAGAAGGGAGTGGTGGAAATCACTGAAGATGAACAGAAAAAAGGAATAACGAGAAAAGAGGAGAGTTTAAGAGACCACTAGAGCAACATCAAGCATAATCACATGTGCATTATATGGGTCCCAGAAGGAGAGAGAGAAAGAAAAGGGCAGAGAACATGTGTGTTCAGTGGCTCGGTCGTGTCTGACTCTTTGTGACCCCAGGGACTGTAGCCTGCCAGGCTCCTCTGTCCATGCGATTCTCCAAGCAAGAATACTGGAGTGTGTTGCCATTTCTTCTCCAGGGGAACTTCCTGAACCAGGGATCGAACCTCTGTCTCTTGCATTGGCACTTGGGTTTGTTACCACTAGCACCTCCCAGGAAGTACCACAGATAACATATCTGAAGACCTAATAGCTGAAAACTTCCCTAACCTGGGAAAGGAAATGGATACCCGAGTCCAGGAATCACAGAGTCTCAAACAGGATCAGCCCAAAGAGAACCACATCATAACACATTGCAATTGAAATGGCAGAAATTAAAGAGACTATTAAAAGCAGCATCGACAAAGCAGAAAGTTACACACACGGGAACTCCCATAGGCTTTCAGTGGACTTCTCAGTAGAAACTCCACAGGCCAGANAGAACCACATCATAACATATTGTAATTGAAATGGCAGAAATTAAAGAGACTATTAAAAGCAGCATCGACAAAGCAGAAAGTTATACACACGGGAACTCCCATAGGCTTTCAGTGGACTTCTCAGTAGAAACTCCACAGGCCAGAAGGGAGTGGAATAATACATTTAAAATGATGAAAGGGGAAAATCTACAACCAAGAATCACTCTCCCTGACAGTCTTTCTTTTGGATTTGATGCAGAGATCAAGTTTTACAGACAAGCAAAAGCTAAAAGAGTTTAACACCACAAAACCAGCTTTACAAGAAATGTTAAAGGGACATCTGTAAGCGAAAAGGCCATAACTAGAAACATGAAAACCGTGAAAGGAAAAGGCTTATCAGTAAAGGCAAATATACAGCAAAGGTGGCAAATTAACCATGTACAAAGCTAGTTATTGTTTAATCGCTAAATTGTGTCTGACTCTTTTGCAGTACCATAGATTGTAGCCCACCAGGCTCCTCTGTCTATGGGGTTTCCCAGGCAACTCCCAGTATTCTTGAGTGGGTTGCCATTTTCTTCTCCAAGGGATCTTCCCAATCCAGGGATTGAACCCATGTCTCTTGCATTGGCAGGTGGATTCTTTACCACCAAGCCACCAGGGAAACCTGTACTAAGCTAGGAGGAAGGTTAAAAGACAGAAGTAGTAAAATCATCCATATCCACAATAAGCAGTTTAAGGCATAAACAAAACAATTAGATGTAAAATATGATATCAAGATCAGTAATCATGAGGGGAAGAGAATAAAGATGGAGGGTTGCTAAAATATGTTTGAAACTAAGAGATCAGCAACTTATAATATATATGTATATAGATTGCTATTTACAAACCTCAGAGTAACCACAAGCCAAAAGTCTATAATACACACACACACACACAAACGACTAGACCTCATCAGTGAATTCAGTAAAGCTGCAAGATACAAAATTAATATACAGAAATCTGTTGCATTTCTATACAGTCATAATGAACTATTAGAAAGAAATTAAAGAAGCGATTCCAGTTATAATTGCATCAGAGAGAATGCGATACCTAGGAGTAAACCCACCTAAGAAAGTAGAAGATCTGTATTTGGAAAACTGTAAGACGCTGATGAAAGACATCGAAGACAACACAAACAGGTGACAAGATACCATGTTATTAATGATTAACTGGAAAATTAATATTGTTAAAATGACCACGTTACCCAAGGCAATATGCAGATTCAAAGCAATCCCTATGAAAATACTAATGGCAATTTTGGCAGAACTAGAGCAAATATTTTTTAAATTATATGAAAAAAAATTAAGTCTCTGGATAGCCGAATGAATCTTGAGAAAGAACAGAGCTGAAGGAATCACACTCCCTGTCTTCAGACTATACTACATCACTATAATACTCAAAGCAAAATGATACTGGTCAAAAGCAGACACAAAGATCAATGAAACAGAACTGAGAGCTCAGAAATAAACCAATACACTTACATTCAATTTAATCTATGACAAAGGAGGCAAGAATGGAGAAAAGAGTGTCTCTTCAGTAAGTGGTACAAGGGAATCTGGACAACTACATGTAAAAGAATGAAATTAAAGCATTTTCTCACATCATATACAAAAATAAACTCAAAATGGATTAGAGACCTAAGTATAAGACTGGAAACCATAAAACTACCCTTTCTGAAAGAACGTGTGGGGTCTAGCTGCTTGCTGCTCAAAAGCCAATAAACAGGCCAGGTTGGTGGAAAGGAAAGTTTGCTTTATTTCAGAATAAAGTAGGGGTGCGGGAGGTGAAGGTGAGCATCCGTCCAAAGGCCAACTCTCCCCTCACTGGCAACCAGTGGGGCAAGAGCTCTCATAGACAGAAGGAGAGGGCTACATGCAGGAGCAGCTCCGTCAGCTCTAACAGTCATCTTCAAACTGCTCATCAGTGGTCTGACCAGCACCATCTTGGTTGCTTCAGGTACAGTTAACCTTCAGTTCCAGGGTCTGATTTTTCCCATTTCTTTGAGGCCAGTTCTCGGAGTGGTGGCAACTTACGTCATAGATATAGCCTGGTCAACATCTAGTTAACTTCTTCACCCTGGTGTTTTGGTAGCTATAGGACAGCTCCCAGGATATGGCTCAGAATATTATCTACAGCCCTTGAGAAGGAACCAAAGGTCCTTGACTATGCTCAGTGACTACGCTATTAGTTTTTGCTCTCCTTTGGCTGTTTTCCTTTGTTTCTGCATTTCTCACTTCTCTGATTAAACTTATTCTTTGCCTAAAATTTTCCACAGACTACAGGCAGGCAGAGGACATGGCAGGGTGGCAGGGAGGGGAAGGTCAAAGGCCACAGGGCCCTGCTCTGGTTCCCTACAAGAAGAGAACATAGGCAGAACACTCTTTGACATAANTTCCACAGACTACAGGCAGGCAGAGGACATGGCAGGGTGGCAGGGAGGGGAAGGTCAAAGGCCACAGGGCCCTGCTCTGGTTCCCTACAAGAAGAGAACATAGGCAGAACACTCTTTGACATAAATCATAGCAATATTTTGTTTTTGGATCTGTCTCCTTCAGCAAAGGAAACAAAATCAAAAATAAACAAATGAGTCTTGATCAAACTTAAAAGTTTTTGCACAGCGAAGGAAACTATCAGCAGAATGAAAGGATAACTTACTGAATGGGAGAAAGTATTTGCAAGTGATATGACTGGTAAAGAGTTAATACCCAAAACATAAACAGCCCATGCAACTCAACAATAAACAAACAACCNCTGAAATATAAGCCAATATCTGCATTTCTCCAAGCAGCCCAGAACCATCTGGCAAGGTTGTTTAAAATGATCACAATCGAATTTCTTGAATTTGGATCTGGGGAATTAGATTTTTTTCCCCAATTCCCAAGTGATTTACATGAAGCCAAAAAACCAAAAACCACAGAATTAGTCAACAGAATTTACCACTCTTCTTAATAAGATGCGTGTGGCGATAGACATGTTACCTGCATATGATTTTCTTAGAATCCATGGATCCACAAAATCAATGGCTAACATTGGAGAAGAAAAAAATAATCAGCTGATATAGGCAACAAGACTTCTGGACAAATGATATATTAGATCAGTTATCTAGATCACGTTTAGCAGACTACAATCCTCAGAACAAATCCAGCACAAAGCCATGACTTCTCTGGTGGCCCAGTGGTTAAGACTCCAAGCTTCCACGGCAGAGGCCACCAGCTTGATCCCTGGTTGGGGAACTAAGATCCCTATATGCCATGTGTCATGGCCAAAAAAAAGTTTGAAAATCCAATACGATTTCTGTTTTAACAAATGAAATTTCAGAGGAACACAACCATGCCCATTCCATTCCATAGAGTCTGTGGACGCTTTCCCATTACTATGGCAGAGCTGAATAACTGCCACTGAGTCTGTATTCCTGCTAAGCCCAAAACATTTACTATCTGACCCTTCATGGAAAACTTTCCTGAGTCCTGCTAGATCATGTTTTTAAGAATAAGAAAGTTAAGACTAAATCAGAGTCTCTGTTGTAAAATTCAAGAGGGAGAAATTCTACATGTTTATGAGAAATGCAAGTGTACATTACTTTTTGTTAAGCCCTACTCACTTTGTTTTGTTTTAAAATCTCTATTTTCCCAGGTGGCATGAGTGGTTTAAAAAAAAAAAAACCCACCTGATAATGCAGGAGACACGAGACGAGGGTTCAGTCCCTGGGTCGGGAAGATCCTCTGGAGGAGGGCCTGGCAAACCCACTCCAGTATTCTTGCCTGGAGAATCTCGTGGACAGACAAGCCTGAGGCTACAGTCTTCGGGGTCACAAAGTCAGACACGACTGAAGCAAATTAATACTAGCACTTTATTTTTTTAGTATTAAAAAGTGAAATTTTGATGGTCAGGGGTTTTGAAGCATAATGACAGTTTCTAGCAAATTTTAAAATGTACATACCCTTCAATCTATCTTATTTTGAGGAATCTATTTCGAAAAACACCATATAAAGATATAAAGGTGTAGGCACACAGTTCTTTGCAGACCTGTTAGTGAAAGCAATGAAAGAGAAACAAATTCATCAAAAAAAAAAAAGAGAGAGAGAATAGTTTAAAACATCATAGTACATGGACTTCCCTGGTAGCACAGTGGATAAGAATCTGCTTACCAATGCAGGGGACAAGGGTTCGATCCTGATCTGGGAGGATCCCACATGCCAAGGAGCGACTAAGCCTGCGAGCCACAACTCCTGAGAGCCTGTGTGCTACACCTACTGAAGCCCAGAAGCTTCACCCATAAGCCTAGAGCCCACGCTCCGCAACAAGAGAAGCCACTGCAATGAGGAGCCTGTGCACCGTGATGAAGAGAAGCCCCCGACGGCTCCAACTGGAGAAAGCCTGCTCTCAGCAACAAGGACCCAGTGCAGCCAAAATCAGACTAACAAAGAAACAGTGCACACTCGTTCTAAATTTTAAAAATATCATAGTACACCCACACAACAAATATGAAACCACTGAAAAGGAAGAAGCATTGATATGAATGTGCTGAGATGAAAAGATGTCAATGAGATTAATTTAAAACTCTGAATATCGAATATACCTTTCATATGTAGATGTTGCAACTATCTGCATAGACTGCAAGTTCACATTGGTCAGGAGTTCCCTCGTGGCCCAGTGGTTAGGACTCGGTTCTTACTGCCAAGAACATAGATTCAGTCTCTGGGGAACTAAGATCCCACTAGCCACCTGGTGCAGCAAAAAAAAGTTCACCTTGGAAGGCCCCCTTTCATTGGTTAAGCTCTTGTTGAGAGTACCTGGCAGAGACGTTAGCGCTCCCTAAACATTAATAGCCTATGTGTTTCCCTACACTGAATTGGTCTCTTGTGACTAATTCTGAGTGGACTGCAAGCAGAGGTGATGTGTGTCCTTTCTGGGCCAGGACAGTTAAAAGCAGCATGGCTTCTCTGTCTCCTTTCTCAGTCCAGAATCGAGAGCTACAGGACGGAAGCAGCCTGGATTCCTGAGTCACCACCTAGCGAGCTGCTCTGGGGTCAGCACTACTCAAAGTGTGGTTCATGGACCAGCACCATCAGCACCGCCTGAAAGCCCATGAGAAAAGCAGAGCTGAGCCGGACCCCAGGCACGCAGCAGCCCCCTCTCGCGTGGGGCCCACACAGGCCCTCCAGCTGGCTCTGGTGCACACTCAATTTTGAGAACCAGTGACCTGACCTATGCCAGATCTGGTGCCAGTGAGAAATTTTTATTTTGTTAATCCATTGAGGGGTTGTTTGTTAGTCAGCTATAGTCTGTCTTATCCTAACTGTCTTATCCTATACTTTGGCCACATGATGCAAAGAACTGACTCAGTGGAAAAGACCCTGGTGTTGGGAAAGATTAAAGGCAGCAAGAGGAGATGACAGAGGATGAGATGGCTGGATGGCATCACCAACTTGATTGATATGAGTTTGAGCAGTCTTCAGGGGTTGGTGATGGACAGGGAGGCCTGGCATGCTGTGGTTCATGGGGTCACAAAGAGTTGGACACGACTGAGAGACTGAACTGAACTGAACTGAACTGATCCTAATGATTACAGAAAATAAACATAAAATGCTGAACTTTTCTTCCACCAACCTTAACATCATTTGGGCAGATCCCATAACCTTCTGGCCACATTCAGTAATTAAAATTCTTTTAGTTTAAAACTCCAATTCAAATTTGATCTCATTTCCACTTCTCACCCCTTCCACTCCTCCAACTGGTGCAAATCAGGCTTAGATGTTTTGGAGCAAGATGAGGCTTTAGGTGGTCCTGGACCCCTTCCCCTCCTCTCTTTTAAAGGCCTAATTCTTCTGGTGTGTTGGGGAGAAGGCGGTCTATGTGGGATGATAATGGAGTAAAGAGAACTTCTTGTAAACGCATACAGATATAGTCCCTTGTCCCTTCTGCTTGTTTTCTCTGCCTCTCTTTTTAATACCAGCAAGCCACTGATGCTCTCTTGGGCACCACATGCATTTCTTTGCATGGAGGGGGTTCTGTGGGTCCTTTCTTTGCCTAGTTCCCTGATGGCGACACCCCACTTTTGCCTGCATCCTTCACCTCTTCCTCTGCCCACACCATTGGCAGCACACCTAGGCCTTTACTAGCCTGAGGACATTAAGAAAAGGCTCCTTCTTGGAGCACATCTGGCCCTGTGTTGAATGTAAGACTGTCTAGGTGTCATGCAGACTGAATTTCAGCATCCTTTGCCCACATAGTCAGGGACCTTTATGGATATCAACCCTGAGACCATCTCACCAGCACTTGTCATTAGAGACCCTTCAAGCCGTAGACCTGCTATTGTTAGGATGATGATTTTGAGAGTCAAAGAGGATACTATTATTAATATTCTGACATAACCAGCAAAAACAGGATCTTCTTCAGACAAGGTGGGATATATAATTCCCCATTCTGTATGGTGTCAATGAGAAGAAGGCTCAAGCTCCAGAACCTTCCAAACACACTGCCATATTTAAAACAGATAACCAACAAGGACCTGCTGTATTGCACAGGGAATTCTGCTTGATGTTATGTGGCGGGCAAGATGGGAGAGTGGTTTGGGGCAGAATGGATACATGTAACGTATGTATGGCTGAATCCTTTTGCTGTCCACCCGAAACCATCACAACACTGTTCATCGGCTATAGCCCAATACAAAATTCAAAGGTTTTTTGGGGAAAAAAAAAAAAGCTCCAGAACCTTCCACAAGTTGGTTTGACAAAGAGGAAATTCACTCCATGTGATGCGATCATAGCTGGCCCCGCACTCCTTTCTCTGCCCTCTTATGTCAGTTTCTTTTCTCCCACTCAGTCTGTCTCAGGAAGTGGACAAGTTCATTCTACATCCACAGGAAGAAGAAAGAGTGGCCCGCCTGCTGGGTTCCACCTTTGTAAGGAGAGATATTACCTCTTCCCTTGAAACCACACGAAGGCGTTTCAAGGGCGGGTGCGGGTGGTGGGGACTGCGAGCAAGCTGACTACAGTTGACATCCTAGGATGAAGCTCTCAAGTTGAAGGGAGATCAGAAGTTCAGAAAGAAACATGGTTTATGGTGATACTTTAAGGACCGCTGGATCAAGTTTGCTTTCTTTTCTTTTTTTTCTGGATCAAGTTTTGCCTGAAGGTAATCTACTTCTTGAAACTTTAATTATGCAAACTATTAATAACAAGTTCCCTTTATCATCAGTTAAGTCAGATTGAGCCAGCTTTTCTGATTTGTTGTCATCCAGTCCTTCAATCACGTTTGACTTTTTGCAACAGGCTTAGTTGCTCCTCAGCAAGTGGACTCTTTCTGAACCAGGGATCAAGCCTGTGTTCCCTGCATTGGCAGGTGGATTCTAAACCACCGGACTACCAGACAAGTCCAGGGGAGCTTTCTAAAAACTTCATTGCCAGGAGCTTGCCTCCAGAGTTAAGAATTTAGTGAGATCTAGGTGAAATTGCAGCACCCCAGACTTTCCTGTCCTTCATTATCTCCCGGAGCTTGCTCAAACTCATGTCCGTTGAGTTGGTGATGCAACCCAACCATCTCATCCTCTGTCACCCCGAACTGACAGAGACTGTAGGGCTGCAGGCAGCAGACCCCAAAAGTGGCCTTGGCTGAGGGCAGTAGCTGAGGTCAAAGCCAGGGGAGGATGTCTCTAACCCCCACGATAGCTGGTCACCCCCGTGACTTCTTTTATATTCTCACCAAGGTGAGAATCTGCTTACCAAGTTTGCATCAAAAAGGAAAATGCAGAATGTTGAAGAATGCTTCATGCATACACCAGCAAAGCCCTCTAAGAAAGAGAATAATTCACCTTGAAACTGGCTCCTCCGGTAGCAGAGAAGGAAAAAAAAAAAATTAGTTCGCTTAAGAGAAACCTTTTCTTCTTACTGACTGAGAATCAGTTATCTGGAAAAGCAGAATTCTCCCCTCCAAGCTAATGTTAGTATAAGCAGAAATGACAGGAAGGGAGACTAGAAAGGACAAAAAATGGAATCCATAAACAGCCCGGTTCATCCTGTTCTCAGACCCCTCCTTTAAGAAATTCATCATGTGAACAAAACAAACCCTCCTGTTCCCTGGTGGGATGCGTTTGGAAGCAAGGAGCTGATCAGGGCAATCTCCCCGCCTGTGGCATCATTTCATCAGCAGAGGGCAGTGTGGAGCCCAGAGCCAGTTACATGTGGCGGAGGGGTGTGGTGGGGAAACGGGGCACCCAGAGTTCCCAGCACTGTGCTATGAGAAAGGAGGAGTCTTAAATCCCTTTTCTAAAAATAACAGTAGCTGACAGATTTTCTGCTAATTAACCATCCAATGGACTTGACCAAAAACCAGATCAGAAGCCTTGAAAAACTGGAAGGGAGTTGTATTTCTGAAACCTCAAGACCAGCCAGAAACAGGTTATGACTACACTATAACATCGGTTCTCAAACTAGCTGTATATTAACATTTTAAAATTACTGATGCCCAGGTTTCACCTAGATCTCACTAAATCCTTAACTCTGGAGGCAAGCTCCTGGCAATGAAGTTTTTAGAAAGCTCCCCCTGGACTTGTCTGGTAGTCCGGTGGTTTAGAATCCACTTGCCAATGCAGGGAACACAGGCTTGACCCCTGGTTCAGAAACAGTCCACTTGCTGAGGAGCAACTAAGCCTGTTGGCCACAGCTATTGAGTACAAGGTCTAGAGTCTACTGCCGCAGCTAGTGAATCGTGGAAAGTGAGAGGAGCCACCTCAGTGAGAGGGGCTTCCCAGTGGAGCGAGTGGTAAAGAACCCTCCTGCCGAAGCAGGAGATGTAAGAGACGAGGATTCAGTCCCTGGGTCGGGAAGATCCCCTGGAGGAGGGCGTGGCAACCCACTCCAGGATTCTTGCCTGGAGAACGGACAGAGGAGCCTGGCAGGCTACTGTCCATGGGGCTGCAAAGAGCTGGATGCAACTGAAGTGACTTAGCAGGAGGCAGGCACCTCGGTGAGAAGCCTATGCACTGCAATAAAGACCCAGTGCAGCTAAAATTAATTAATGAATTAAAAAGTAAAAAGCTCCCCCAAATGATTCTAATGTGAATTCAAGGTTGAAAAGCACTATTCTGCCTTCAAACCAATCCTGGGTTACTCAACTCCAACAGGAAATAGGCAGCCTTTATGAGAGATGCGCACCCCAAGCAGTGTTAGCAGGTAAAAGACAGGAATCCCAGTTAAAACTGAATTTCAGTTACACAACAAATAATTTTTGTCTAAGCATGTCTCAGCAATTGCATGGGACATCCTTATACTAAAGAATTCTTCCCCCTATAATTATATTTAACTCTGACCACTCTAGCTCCCAAACCTCAGCTCAGATGTGGCTTGAAGAACATTCCCCCACAAAGCAGAGTGCAGAACAATGGAGAATGTGAGCAAAGCTCTCAGTCAACTGGCGGGTAGGGGATCCTTGCTAGACTGCAGGCAGGGTTGGCTAGACTGTCACCAAGGCAAGCACTCAGCACAGCACTACTGTAAGCACTTAGCATCAAACCCAGCATTCACCTTCATATTCATTTAAGTAGAAAAACTTCCTAGACCATGTCAATTATTATTTGGTTGTAAAATAATCTGTTAGGGCTTCCTTGGTGGTTCAGGAGTTAAGAATCTGCCTTCCAATGCAGGGGCCTCAAGTTTGTTCCCTAGTCAGTGAACTAAGGTGGCACATGCCAGGGGTTAACTAATCCCTGGCACCTCAACTAAAGAGCCCTTCTGCTGGAACTAAGACCCAACACAGTTAAAAATGTAAACAATTTTTAATATAGATAAATGAAAGTCTTTTTACTTAAAATTATTTTTGAATTTAAAAAAAAGTGTCAGTGTCAACTTTCCAGGACAGTGTCTCCAGGGGAATGTCTGGTATTCTTGTTCTAGGATGCTTTTTCTTTCTCGTGGTTTCTGCTTCTTTTCATATTCCCCTCCTTTCCCCCCAGTATTAGTCTCAATCTGTGATTCTGGCTGCTGGGAAGACAAAATCAAGAGAGTCACCACAGGAAAAGGCTGGTTTACCTTTTATAGAAGAGCCTTCAATATTTTGAATCACAGTCCTGGGCAAACTCACTCAACCAGCATTTGTTGTTTGGCATATATGATACGAGTGCTGCCAGGAGAGCGCCAATCACACTGATTGATCCAGGTACTGAGAGTGAGGACAGTTACAGAGAAAGGGGGAGGGATGAGTGGGGAAGAGGGGGTCAGAGCAGATATTCATGGCATCGCACACTTCCACGGTGGAAATAATGACACAAGTTAAATAGGAGACATTAAAGTGAAGGAGGGCCCCAGGAGTGGCTGGGGATGGAGTGTGACCCACAGAAGAGGTGCCTTTTGGAGCCTCAGGATCACTGTCCCGCTTCTCTGACTGTCCATCGAGGGAACATCTTCCCTGCAGCTCCCAGGCCACTCAGGGATTCAGCTCCAGGTCGGTGATGTATTCCTGGACCCAGTCCTCACTGGGGTCGGCACAGACCTGCCGGCCTCTTTTGGTCTTGAAGCTGTGGAGAGGAGCAGAAGGGTTGCACACTGGTGAGTGCAGTGGAGAGGGGGGATCCTGGGCCCCCAGGGACCCCTCTCTCCTTCTTCCCCAGACATCTCAGGGCCTGTCCACATGCTCAAATCATGTCCCCTTCACCCTGGGGTTCACAGACCTTCCTGGGTCTCCTATGGGGGTCCCCTCGGAAAGCCAGCATCGTTGTTTGGCAAATGAGAGAGAGGACAGCTTCCTGCTGTCACCCCTTCCCTCTCCTCCCTCTGCCCAGGGGCAGACCCCCAGGACCCTCTGCAGGCCCCAAACCAGGTGAGAAAACATGGCAGGGGCCCCCTGGTGTCCTGAGCTCCGAGGAGGTGCTTCAGACCCCCAGGCTCCTTCCCCAGGGCGGGCAAGAAGGCTGGCCCTTACATGATGCCAGGCTTGGAGCACTGGCTGCTGGTCTCATAATAGTCGTCCACAAATTTGCGCGGGATCTGCCGGGAGACGAAGGAGAAGCAGCAGGCGGTCGGGGTGTTGGCACCAACTGTGAGAGACAGGACAGACCGTGGTAAGTCGCTGTTCAGGGGAAAGGCAGCCAGCGGCCCCTCCAGGGTCAGGCAGACCCGCAGGAGGCAGTGCCAGGGGGAGGGGGTTGGGGCAGGGGAATCCAGAAGGAAGTGGTGTTATTTAAACTGGATTCCAGAGGAGAGCAAAGGCTACACTGGGAGCCCACTGGACACAGATTCCAGCTTTTGTCAGAATCCCACCTGGGCCTCATTTTCCCGGGAATCCATAACATGGGCCTCCCCACCACTGTCTCTCAGAGCCAGAGGATAGAATTGCTAAAATCCCCCCTGGGAAGGAAAGTTCTGCTCAGGAAATAGTGTCTGAGTCTTTCGGAAGCTCTCTATTTAAGGGCTCAGGTGAAAGACTTCGGCACTGTGACCCGAGCCCCGGCCAGAGAGTGGGGGACAGGCCTAAAGGAAGGGAAGACGGACTCACGGGTGGCAGAGCAGGTGTGGGCAGAGAGGGCCGCGGTGAGCAGCAGGGCAGCCAGGGTGGCCCCGGGCACCTCCATGATGCTGGGCGGGTGAGAGAGTCAGGTGGGCCAGGGGAGCTGGACTCCCAGACTTGAAGCTGCAGCCTCCTGCTGGGGTCTGAGCTGTGTCCTGTCTTTATAGGCAGCCTTGGGACACTAGAGGACGGAAACTTGTGGAGACCAAGGCAGGGGTGTATTTTTTATCACAGCATTTGTATCATGCTGTGAGTGGCAGAAGCCAGCAAAGCTTTGGGTCACCACAAAGGTTCAGCGTATTTGCAGGAACGGTCGTGTTGCTTACTTGATGGGGAAATGGTTTCCCCAGTGAGAGGAGGTGAGAGGCTGGTGTGACCCTGTGACAAGGTTATGTGCTGCTTTCTCACAAGAGCAGGTCTGTACACCAAGCATCCCCCCACAGAGCTGAACCTTCTGGGACCCACGCCCAGCCGTCCCAACAACACAGCTCTGACCTAGATGATAATACCAGGGTGTCTTAAGAAGGCCCCCCAAGCTAAAACGACACCCTGGGTGGGGACAGCAGATCTGGGGAATACTCAGCTGCAGAAGAGGCTGGAGTGAGGCTGGCCTTTCAGACTTTGGCTCATTCCTCAAACATTCTACCTTAAGCTTTTGATTGTGAGGCAACCATTTCAAAGATATCCATCTTGAATAAGCATATCCCCCGATACAGAACTAGGTAATGGGCCAGGCTGCCCTACCCATGAAATTCCCCTTTTAGAAAGTTCTGGATGACCTAGATAACTGACCATTTGAATGGCTTCCCTTTTCCCTTTCCTTCCCTTTTCACTTTCTCTCTTATCTTCTAAATTAACCAATAAAGAGAGAACCTGCAATACCCTGGCACCCCACCCTCACCCCAATAAAGGCAGAGCCCCAGGTCTGAGCTCTCTCTCTCTGTGAGACCTCGCTGTGTGGCCTCAGCAGTTCCGGGTACCCTCCAGGACGGTGAGTAACAAACCTTGTCTTTTCGAAGTCCCCTGATGGTTGTTGCTGAGGTGTATGTTGCAATCATAATAAGAACCACAATGGTTGATGCAGCTTCAACTTGGCTCCAGTTGGGAAATGTCAGTCGGGCTCCCACAAAAAATACAGCCCAGGTGAGTGCCTGCAGACATCACCATCAACAGGCTGATGGACACAAGACTGCTGGTCTCTGGGTTAGCTGGACTAACTGGGAGCTAATATGATGAGCTTTAAAATGTTGTTACTCTTTGAATAGCAAAGCTCTCTGCCAGGGATCTATCCTATGGACATAAACACAAAAATGAGGTTGTATGCATAATAGTGTTTGTCATAGCTTATTTATAATAGTTAAAAGATGGCTTGCAATTACATGATGGTGTAGTCACCTCTTGTAATAATAATTAACCATTAGAAACTGTGAAAGTAAAGAGATTTTACTTTCTTTAAGTAACAACGACATTTCCTATTTCCTTATTGTAAAATCAAGGAGGAAATTCCAGGATTTGTCTGGTAGCTCAGTGGCATCATTAAAAACTCTTTAACATCTCCCCTTCCCATATCTTTTTGTTGGCTTTTCTTCTTTGGGCTTTCATCTCATGGTGCTAACATGGCTGCTGCTGTTCAGGCATCAGTGCAGTTCAGCTCAGTCGCTCAGTTGTGTCTGACTCTTTGCGACCCCATGAACTACAACATGCCAGGCTTCCCTGTCCATCACCAACTCCCAAAGCTTGCTCAAACTCATGTCCACCATGTCAGTGATGCCATCCAACCATCTCATCCTCTTCTCCCCTTGCCTTCAATCTTTCCCAGCATCAGGGTCTTTTCCAAGGACTCAGTTCTTCACATCAGGTGACCAAAGTATTGGAGTTTCAGCTTTTTTTTATGTTTTTCTTTCCCTTGGGCCAGCCAGGAGGGTTGTTTGTTTTACCTGAGGTCCTCACTTGGGTCCTCGGACCTTCCTTTGTTCTATTTTCGCGGCTTTTTCCTTCCTTGTCTTTTAGCCACTGCCATTTTGGACTCCTTTTCCCTAATCTACCTACCTAACAGATGCAATTTTGTAGTTTTCTTATTTATACTTAACATTACAAGACTTTTCCAAGTCATTCCAGTATTTTTAAGAGCTGCTTAATTTACTCATTCATCAACGTAATGCATTAATATTATCATGTGCTACTGTAGCACATTTGGACTGTTTTCAATTTTTATTTGCTATAAATATACTGCACCAAATATCTATATGCATAAAACTTTTTGGCAAATGAGGTGTTTTCCCATGGGATATTCTTCTAGTTGTAGACTTTCTGGGCCAAAAAATAAAGACATTTAAGGTTCCTGATCTATAGAGACACCTTATGTCTAATGTGTGTTCATTTCTATACCCAACTGTTAAACAAGATGATGGCATGTTGTGGGGACTGGTGAATGTTTGATGAATGGGAAGAGTGGATTTAAGAGCTGACTTCATCTACCAAGGTTGTGTCTGTAGACCAGACTTCCCCAGTTCCACTCTGTCCACCTGAGTCCGGATCAAACACAGCTCAGGCTACTGAAGACTCGATGGCAGCAGCAGATATGTCACAGTCAAAACACCTGAGAAGAACATTAGAAATGTCTGCTCCGAGAGAGACAGAAGGGAATGGTATGATCCGTAAAGCTCTGTTCATGGTAGAAGACCAGCTAAGCTTGGTCCCTTAGTGACGGCAACTCCTGGCTCCCCCACCTCCTTGTTCGTGAATCATTTCCTCAGACGCGGTCTGAGCAACATGATGGCGTGGTCCTTTTCACGCAGGATGCGGTTTCCAGTGGGACTTGTGGCTTGGGGTGCTGTGGCATCACCCGTAGGTTTCACCCTCTGTGATCGGAACAGCTGCAGCAGAGCATCAGATCTGCTCTGTGGGAGGAACTGTTGTAGATCTTTCCATCTCCTTACAGCTCGGACACTAACATCATCTCACCTCCTGTCACTGGCAAAAATCTTTCCAGCCAATCAGCCCCAACAAATGAGCAACTGGGCTCTTCTTGGACGCTCTGAAGCTCTGTGTGACTCCAGGAACCCCAACATGTACAACTCATAACAAGACACCATGCAGCAACTTCCCCTCTGATTACACCCAGCCTTCCACTTTTCACGCTCTACAGTTGCCTGTAAAGGGACAAGGATACAGGATGGACTCCCGAAGGATGGAGGCAGCAGCACTTGCCCCATTCTGTCTTGGCTTTGCCCTCTTCCTGCCCATCATCAATGATTTACCCACTCAAGTCCCCACGCTGCCCTAGTCAACCATTTCCTCACCACAAGCCTCAGTTCACGAGTATTGTCTGTATCACAAGACTCAGCCCTCACCCTTTCTTCCTTTTAGAATTGCTTCTCAGTGCTCTGGACAGATGTCTAAACCACATCACTTAAGCCTATGGTTGAGATTCCCCACATGAAAGCAAAAAACGTCACAGAAGTTTTCAAAATATTCCGAGCTGTTTCCCAGACTTTCCCAAGACCTGTAGTTATCCTAGATAGGCAGAAGAGGACTAGGACCCACTTTTAGTGGGGAAAATTGAGGTCTAATGCACTCATTCAGTTCAGTTCAGTCACTCAGTCATGTCTGACTCTTTGTGACTCCATGGACTGCAGCACACCAGGCTTCCCTGTCCATCACCAACTCCCAAAGCTTGCTCAAACTCATGTCCATTGAGTTGATGATGCCATCCAACCATCTCAATCTCTGTCGTCCCCTTCTCCTGCCTTCAGTCTTTCCCAGCATCAGGGTCTTTTCCAAGGAGTCAGTTCTTCGCATCAGGTGGCCAAAGTATTGGAGTTTCAGCATTCNTGGCAGGGGCCCCCTGGTGTCCTGAGCTCCGAGGAGGTGCTTCAGACCCCCAGGCTCCTTCCCCAGGGCGGGCAAGAAGGCTGGCCCTTACATGATGCCAGGCTTGGAGCACTGGCTGCTGGTCTCATAATAGTCGTCCACAAATTTGCGCGGGATCTGCCGGGAGACGAAGGAGAAGCAGCAGGCGGTCGGGGTGTTGGCACCAACTGTGAGAGACAGGACAGACCGTGGTAAGTCGCTGTTCAGGGGAAAGGCAGCCAGCGGCCCCTCCAGGGTCAGGCAGACCCGCAGGAGGCAGTGCCAGGGGGAGGGGGTTGGGGCAGGGGAATCCAGAAGGAAGTGGTGTTATTTAAACTGGATTCCAGAGGAGAGCAAAGGCTACACTGGGAGCCCACTGGACACAGATTCCAGCTTTTGTCAGAATCCCACCTGGGCCTCATTTTCCCGGGAATCCATAACATGGGCCTCCCCACCACTGTCTCTCAGAGCCAGAGGATAGAATTGCTAAAATCCCCCCTGGGAAGGAAAGTTCTGCTCAGGAAATAGTGTCTGAGTCTTTCGGAAGCTCTCTATTTAAGGGCTCAGGTGAAAGACTTTGGCACTGTGACCCGAGCCCCGGCCAGAGAGTGGGGGACAGGCCTAAAGGAAGGGAAGACGGACTCACGGGTGGCAGAGCAGGTGTGGGCAGAGAGGGCCGCGGTGAGCAGCAGGGCAGCCAGGGTGGCCCCGGGCACCTCCATGATGCTGGGCGGGTGAGAGAGTCAGGTGGGCCAGGGGAGCTGGACTCCCAGACTTGAAGCTGCAGCCTCCTGCTGGGGTCTGAGCTGTGTCCTGTCTTTATAGGCAGCCTTGGGACACTAGAGGACGGAAACTTGTGGAGACCAAGGCAGGGGTGTATTTTTTATCACAGCATTTGTATCATGCTGTGAGTGGCAGAAGCCAGCAAAGCTTTGGGTCACCACAAAGGTTCAGCGTATTTGCAGGAACGGTCGTGTTGCTTACTTGATGGGGAAATGGTTTCCCCAGTGAGAGGAGGTGAGAGGCTGGTGTGACCCTGTGACAAGGTTATGTGCTGCTTTCTCACAAGAGCAGGTCTGTACACCAAGCATCCCCCCACAGAGCTGAACCTTCTGGGACCCACGCCCAGCCGTCCCAACAACACAGCTCTGACCTAGATGATAATACCAGGGTGTCTTAAGAAGGCCCCCCAAGCTAAAACGACACCCTGGGTGGGGACAGCAGATCTGGGGAATACTCAGCTGCAGAAGAGGCTGGAGTGAGGCTGGCCTTTCAGACTTTGGCTCATTCCTCAAACATTCTACCTTAAGCTTTTGATTGTGAGGCAACCATTTCAAAGATATCCATCTTGAATAAGCATATCCCCCGATACAGAACTAGGTAATGGGCCAGGCTGCCCTACCCATGAAATTCCCCTTTTAGAAAGTTCTGGATGACCTAGATAACTGACCATTTGAATGGCTTCCCTTTTCCCTTTCCTTCCCTTTTCACTTTCTCTCTTATCTTCTAAATTAACCAATAAAGAGAGAACCTGCAATACCCTGGCACCCCACCCTCACCCCAATAAAGGCAGAGCCCCAGGTCTGAGCTCTCTCTCTCTGTGAGACCTCGCTGTGTGGCCTCAGCAGTTCCGGGTACCCTCCAGGACGGTGAGTAACAAACCTTGTCTTTTCGAAGTCCCCTGATGGTTGTTGCTGAGGTGTATGTTGCAATCATAATAAGAACCACAATGGTTGATGCAGCTTCAACTTGGCTCCAGTTGGGAAATGTCAGTCGGGCTCCCACAAAAAATACAGCCCAGGTGAGTGCCTGCAGACATCACCATCAACAGGCTGATGGACACAAGACTGCTGGTCTCTGGGTTAGCTGGACTAACTGGGAGCTAATATGATGAGCTTTAAAATGTTGTTACTCTTTGAATAGCAAAGCTCTCTGCCAGGGATCTAGCCTATGGACATAAACACAAAAATGAGGTTGTATGCATAATAGTGTTTGTCATAGCTTATTTATAATAGTTAAAAGATGGCTTGCAATTACATGATGGTGTAGTCACCTCTTGTAATAATAATTAACCATTAGAAACTGTGAAAGTAAAGAGATTTTACTTTCTTTAAGTAACAACGACATTTCCTATTTCCTTATTGTAAAATCAAGGAGGAAATTCCAGGATTTGTCTGGTAGCTCAGTGGCATCATTAAAAACTCTTTAACATCTCCCCTTCCCATATCTTTTTGTTGGCTTTTCTTCTTTGGGCTTTCATCTCATGGTGCTAACATGGCTGCTGCTGTTCAGGCATCAGTGCAGTTCAGCTCAGTCGCTCAGTTGTGTCTGACTCTTTGCGACCCCATGAACTACAACATGCCAGGCTTCCCTGTCCATCACCAACTCCCAAAGCTTGCTCAAACTCATGTCCACCATGTCAGTGATGCCATCCAACCATCTCATCCTCTTCTCCCCTTGCCTTCAATCTTTCCCAGCATCAGGGTCTTTTCCAAGGACTCAGTTCTTCACATCAGGTGACCAAAGTATTGGAGTTTCAGCTTTTTTTTATGTTTTTCTTTCCCTTGGGCCAGCCAGGAGGGTTGTTTGTTTTACCTGAGGTCCTCACTTGGGTCCTCGGACCTTCCTTTGTTCTATTTTCGCGGCTTTTTCCTTCCTTGTCTTTTAGCCACTGCCATTTTGGACTCCTTTTCCCTAATCTACCTACCTAACAGATGCAATTTTGTAGTTTTCTTATTTATACTTAACATTACAAGACTTTTCCAAGTCATTCCAGTATTTTTAAGAGCTGCTTAATTTACTCATTCATCAACGTAATGCATTAATATTATCATGTGCTACTGTAGCACATTTGGACTGTTTTCAATTTTTATTTGCTATAAATATACTGCACCAAATATCTATATGCATAAAACTTTTTGGCAAATGAGGTGTTTTCCCATGGGATATTCTTCTAGTTGTAGACTTTCTGGGCCAAAAAATAAAGACATTTAAGGTTCCTGATCTATAGAGACACCTTATGTCTAATGTGTGTTCATTTCTATACCCAACTGTTAAACAAGATGATGGCATGTTGTGGGGACTGGTGAATGTTTGATGAATGGGAAGAGTGGATTTAAGAGCTGACTTCATCTACCAAGGTTGTGTCTGTAGACCAGACTTCCCCAGTTCCACTCTGTCCACCTGAGTCCGGATCAAACACAGCTCAGGCTACTGAAGACTCGATGGCAGCAGCAGATATGTCACAGTCAAAACACCTGAGAAGAACATTAGAAATGTCTGCTCCGAGAGAGACAGAAGGGAATGGTATGATCCGTAAAGCTCTGTTCATGGTAGAAGACCAGCTAAGCTTGGTCCCTTAGTGACGGCAACTCCTGGCTCCCCCACCTCCTTGTTCGTGAATCATTTCCTCAGACGCGGTCTGAGCAACATGATGGCGTGGTCCTTTTCACGCAGGATGCGGTTTCCAGTGGGACTTGTGGCTTGGGGTGCTGTGGCATCACCCGTAGGTTTCACCCTCTGTGATCGGAACAGCTGCAGCAGAGCATCAGATCTGCTCTGTGGGAGGAACTGTTGTAGATCTTTCCATCTCCTTACAGCTCGGACACTAACATCATCTCACCTCCTGTCACTGGCAAAAATCTTTCCAGCCAATCAGCCCCAACAAATGAGCAACTGGGCTCTTCTTGGACGCTCTGAAGCTCTGTGTGACTCCAGGAACCCCAACATGTACAACTCATAACAAGACACCATGCAGCAACTTCCCCTCTGATTACACCCAGCCTTCCACTTTTCACGCTCTACAGTTGCCTGTAAAGGGACAAGGATACAGGATGGACTCCCGAAGGATGGAGGCAGCAGCACTTGCCCCATTCTGTCTTGGCTTTGCCCTCTTCCTGCCCATCATCAATGATTTACCCACTCAAGTCCCCACGCTGCCCTAGTCAACCATTTCCTCACCACAAGCCTCAGTTCACGAGTATTGTCTGTATCACAAGACTCAGCCCTCACCCTTTCTTCCTTTTAGAATTGCTTCTCAGTGCTCTGGACAGATGTCTAAACCACATCACTTAAGCCTATGGTTGAGATTCCCCACATGAAAGCAAAAAACGTCACAGAAGTTTTCAAAATATTCCGAGCTGTTTCCCAGACTTTCCCAAGACCTGTAGTTATCCTAGATAGGCAGAAGAGGACTAGGACCCACTTTTAGTGGGGAAAATTGAGGTCTAATGCACTCATTCAGTTCAGTTCAGTCACTCAGTCATGTCTGACTCTTTGTGACTCCATGGACTGCAGCACACCAGGCTTCCCTGTCCATCACCAACTCCCAAAGCTTGCTCAAACTCATGTCCATTGAGTTGATGATGCCATCCAACCATCTCAATCTCTGTCGTCCCCTTCTCCTGCCTTCAGTCTTTCCCAGCATCAGGGTCTTTTCCAAGGAGTCAGTTCTTCGCATCAGGTGGCCAAAGTATTGGAGTTTCAGCATTCATTAACAAGATGCCAGGTCTGATTGGTTCCTAGGATGAGCCAAATAACAGAGCCACTCGACTCTCCCAAGGAGCTCCACCCTTTGGGTGATGTACAGAAGGTGGCATCTTGCTGGCAATTGTCTCTGTGGACCAGATGAATTTCCCCAAAAGAGATGGAACAAGGGCTCCCTGCTCCAATAGCTGTATTCCCTGAAGAGGGAGCCAGAGACTGAGAACAAGACAGGCAGAGATTCAACACAGTGATCCACAGTCGAGAAGAAATGCTCAATTTACTTGGTGTACTTTGTGCCCTACTCTGCAGCCCTGAGCACCAACATCTCCACCAACTTCTGGCCGTCCACTCTCCAAGGGGGGAAGAAACTGACCTGGCTTTTCTGGGGCTCTTGATTGCCTCTTGTTCATGGTTAGGACAGATACCTCAGTGCCTGCTATTTCCCTTATTTCTATCCAGATTCACCACAAATTTGCTGATGCTCATGGTAGTACCCCCAGCCAATGCTTCTACCCTGGTATCATATCAGGAACATTCCTGCTTCCTAGAGACAGGCAAGGCTTGTGGAGAAGACAACCCATGGGACATGGGATGAAGAGCAGATAAGCACGGATAGTAGATTTATTTCTTTCTGTTTTTTCCTCTTCCCAGGATATTTTCTGCATCTTGCTTTTTAATATTTAATATTAAAAATCAAGTCTGTCATGGGCATAGGAAACAAACATATGGTACCATAGAGGAAAGGGGAATGGGATGAACTGGAGATTGGGATGGACATATATACACTACTATGTATAAAATAGATAACTATTGCAAATCTACTGTATAGCACAGGGAAATCTACTCGATGCTCTGTGGTGACCTAAATGGGAAGGAAATTCAAAAAGAGGGGACATATGTAAACACATAAGAGATTCACTTGGCTATACAGCAGAAGCTGACACAACATTGTAAAGAAACTATCAGTTCAGTTCAGTCGCTCAGTCGTGTCCGACTCTTTTCGACCCCAGGAATCGCAGCACGCCATGCCTCCCTGTTCATCACCATCTCTCAGAGTTCACTCAGACTCACGTCCATCGAGTCTGTGATGCCATCCAGCCATCTCATCCTCTGTCGTCCCCTTCTCCTCCTGCCCCCAATCCCTCCCAGCATCAGGGTCTTTTCCAATGAGTCAACTCTTCACAGGAGGTGGCCAAAGTATTGGAGTTTCAGCTTCAGCATCTGTCCTTCCAATGAACACCCAGGACTGATCTCCCATAAAAATTAATGCTAAAAAAATTAAGTCTGTTCTTGTCATTCTATTTGTTGAAGAGGCTGGCATTAGGATCCTATACATTAGTCTTTATGTCTATCAGTGGATTTACTCTATTATTCNAGTCGAGAAGAAATGCTCAATTTACTTGGTGTACTTTGTGCCCTACTCTGCAGCCCTGAGCACCAACATCTCCACCAACTTCTGGCCGTCCACTCTCCAAGGGGGGAAGAAACTGACCTGGCTTTTCTGGGGCTCTTGATTGCCTCTTGTTCATGGTTAGGACAGATACCTCAGTGCCTGCTATTTCCCTTATTTCTATCCAGATTCACCACAAATTTGCTGATGCTCATGGTAGTACCCCCAGCCAATGCTTCTACCCTGGTATCATATCAGGAACATTCCTGCTTCCTAGAGACAGGCAAGGCTTGTGGAGAAGACAACCCATGGGACATGGGATGAAGAGCAGATAAGCACGGATAGTAGATTTATTTCTTTCTGTTTTTTCCTCTTCCCAGGATATTTTCTGCATCTTGCTTTTTAATATTTAATATTAAAAATCAAGTCTGTCATGGGCATAGGAAACAAACATATGGTACCATAGAGGAAAGGGGAATGGGATGAACTGGAGATTGGGATGGACATATATACACTACTATGTATAAAATAGATAACTATTGCAAATCTACTGTATAGCACAGGGAAATCTACTCGATGCTCTGTGGTGACCTAAATGGGAAGGAAATTCAAAAAGAGGGGACATATGTAAACACATAAGAGATTCACTTGGCTATACAGCAGAAGCTGACACAACATTGTAAAGAAACTATCAGTTCAGTTCAGTCGCTCAGTCGTGTCCGACTCTTTTCGACCCCAGGAATCGCAGCACGCCATGCCTCCCTGTTCATCACCATCTCTCAGAGTTCACTCAGACTCACGTCCATCGAGTCTGTGATGCCATCCAGCCATCTCATCCTCTGTCGTCCCCTTCTCCTCCTGCCCCCAATCCCTCCCAGCATCAGGGTCTTTTCCAATGAGTCAACTCTTCACAGGAGGTGGCCAAAGTATTGGAGTTTCAGCTTCAGCATCTGTCCTTCCAATGAACACCCAGGACTGATCTCCCATAAAAATTAATGCTAAAAAAATTAAGTCTGTTCTTGTCATTCTATTTGTTGAAGAGGCTGGCATTAGGATCCTATACATTAGTCTTTATGTCTATCAGTGGATTTACTCTATTATTCCATCAATGTAGAGTATGTAGTTTAGTGTCAATTATTTTATCATAGATTAGCTACTCCAAATAACACTGTCTTTAAAATTTTCCCCATTTATGAGTTCATTTCCATAAGATAGATTCTGAAAAATAGAATTTCTGGCTCAGAATATAGACATTTTTACATCTGTTGACCCTCATCCAGCATTAAATCCAGACTTCACTGTAGCGCTGCAGTGATTATTTGCCAAATAGGCCAGTTACTAGAAAGCTAATCCTGACTTTCACCACCCTTGTACCTCCAGGCTTTCCAATTCTGTTCTTTCCATCTAGGAAGTGGTTAAGCTCAGTGTATCTTTCTTGAGGCTCAGTGGAGTTTTTACACGTCACATTTAGACACTTGGGACAATTGTGGGAGGCTATCAGGGCACCCTCCTCTATGGAAGGAGGCTGTGATCACTCACTCCAGAGAGAAATCTGTCACATGCAAAGGAAACAGCAAAGGCTGATCCCTGGGCGACGCCAACTTCTGGCCCCCCATCTGGAGAAACAACTTTCTCATAAGCACCAAGCAAATTGGTAACTGAACTATGTGCTACATGCTCCCTAAGCTCCTCTGGTAATCAAAGGCAGCCCTGGGTGGTGCAACTCATGGGACATGACTACACTTAAAATTCCACCGTAGACACCTCTGACTTTTATATTCCCACATCCCAGGGCATCTAGGAAAAGAAGAGAAGACAGCTCACATCCCAGAAGGAGACAAGCAGAAGTGAGTTCCCAGGCCCCTTCTCAGCTCTGCCCACGCTCTTCTGCCTGCCTGGCCAGCATCATGAAGGTCCTCGTGGCTGCTGTCTTTGTGCTCTGCACTGCGGCCCTCTGCCCCTATGCACGAGGTAGGTCTGCCATCTGCTCTCCATCATCAGTTGCTACTCATACTGTAGTCCGAAGTCCAGCCCGAGTGCTGTGGCTTAAGAACCCTCGTGGGAAATTAAAGAACATTGAGTGGGGTTTCGAAAATGACATGGTTGCTTTTTTCAAGAAGCTTCGAAAGGAGTGTATTGATTTGGGCTGCAGGTTGAAGTTAAGAGAGGTTTTATCCTCCTTCTTAGGTGAGAAACTTGAAGTCTAACATGTTTGCTTGTTAGCATGAGGTAGAGGAGGCTGCCTCAGGGGCTCCGTGGTAAAGAATCTTGACTGCAATGCAGAAGATGCTTGAGATGCTGGTTTGATCCTTGGGTTGGAAAGATCCCCTGGAGGAGGGCATAGCAATCCCCTTCAGTAGTTTTGCCTGGAGAATCCCACAGACAAAGGATCCTGCTGGGTTACAGTCAATGGGGTCACAAAGAGTCAGACACTACAGAAGTGACTTAGCATACACTTATGCTATAATTGATCAGGAAAACATTTCCACAAAGGAAGCTGAGAGTAGGGAGTAGACTATCTAGGGTTCAGTTCCCTGTAGAGAAAGATAGAGACCAAATGAAAAGACAAGTCCAAAGAAAGACTAGGGATATTAATGAGAAACTAGCAAACGAAAGAATCGAATGATTTCCAGTTTCTTTTGCCCACCACGTGTTCCTGACCCTCTGGGGCTTGCCTTTGCGCCTGTGTAACTGTTATTCTTGTTCCTGTACAGAAAGGGTTTACACCCCACCCACTTGCTGCTTCACCTACAACCCTGGGAAAATCCCCTATGGAAATGTGGTTGACTATTTTAAGACCAGCAGCAGCTGCTCCAGACCTGGTATTATGTAAGTGTCAATCCTCCTGTTCAACCCTGAGGAGACTCAGGACATGGAGGCGGGGGTAAGGGGTATCCACAGGGGTCAGAGCAGGGAGCAGATCTCAAGAGCACCAGTTCATGGCAAAGGGTCGTCCTGGGAAGGTGTTCAGCACTCTTGGGGCCTTTTGTCCATACAGGACACAGGGAGAGGTCACTGGGCTGTCTCCTGACATGGGATGAGGGCTGCAGGGAGCCAGGGAGGGTGTGGCCAGAAGTAGAGGAGAGAAAAGGAAGGGAGAGCAGAAAGGAGGTGGCCTGAGGTTATCTCCGTAAATCCCGCAGGGATGAAGATGAAGAGGCCACAGGTGGTCAAAACCATCCCTACTCATTCTCTGTACTATACATCTGCCCTCTCCACAGCTTCCTCACCAGAAGGGGCCAATATGTCTGTGTCAATCCTGCTGACAGCTGGGTCCAGAAATACATCAAGGACCTGAAGAAGAGCCCCTGAGTGGTCCAGAGGGAACCTGCTGAAATGTGGGCAGAGATTGGGCCTCAGGGACATGAACCAGGGGACTGCAAGCCCAGAAGTTTCCTCTCCCATAAGTCCCTCTCTCCTCCACTCCTCGCATTCTGGAAACTTTCTTTACTTTAGTTAAACTACTGAAATGTTGTAAATTGTTTTGTTCATTTGATGCTTTCTCTGAGAAATCCTACGATGCCCTCTCATACCAAGCCCTTTCCCAGTCAATTACATGGAGGCTGATGAGTAATGATTTACACTCTATCTCTGGCTAGACCTTGGACCACATCTATCAACAGATGCTTATTGAGTTTTTCTGAGACTTTTCCTCTGTTAAAAATGTCAGAATAATAAATTTTTTTTCTTAAATATATTTTAGACTTCCGGCTTCACTTTTTTTCCCCCTTGACAAATCAGTTTCATTGGTTGGAAAGAATAAGAAAGAATGCTTAGAGGCATCTGAGTAGAAAGGGAAGTCAAGAGAATGAGGATAAGTGTCATTTCAACCACACCAGCTTTATACCAGAGAAATACTTCTTATAGTCCAGAAAAAAAGCAAAGGATTGAAAACAAGTGCAAACTAACATGCACCAAGGAAATTCATCACTTAAATAACAGCAAAGCCAAGTATTCAAATCATGTGTATTTATGCATCTTCATAAATTCAGCTTTCTTAAGAATAAGGACTAACAGCTTTTGAGGACTTACTATGAACCACAGTCTATACTGAGGGATTTACATGCATAGTCTATTCTTCAAAATCACTGTGCTGTGTGTACTCTGAGTATCTCCCTTTGACATATGGGAAAACAGTTTCAATGAGCTTATCCAAGGTCACACAGCTAGTAACCCCACAGTCAAACCTGCAGATGAGAGCAAGACCCACACTCTCAACTTAATACTAAGAAATTGTCTCTCAGAGTTCCACTTGAAGCAGATTTACCAGGAATTCACAATTCCTTGGCAAGAGACAGACTACCTCAGTGAGCCAGAAGTGAGCTGTTGGTTAAAGAAAGGATAGAAATCCAGAGATAGCCTGGCACTGAGACCTCTTCTAGACTGAGCATGCTGGCAATTCAGAAGAGGTGGCTAAGAAAGTGAGCTGAACCTTTCTCAGCCATGCTGGACTGATGGAGAACAAAGTCCAGGGCTGCCCAAATGAAGGGACTGCAAGAAACCATCCTTTGGGCTGATGCCTTAGGAGGAAAAGTAAATGAGAAGGAAACCATCCCTTGAACAAGAAGAGGCCAGCTCCCATCATTTGGGGAGTTTAGAAAATCTCAAACTCATTGAGTATTTTAAAATATGATCCCAGATGCTGATGCCACAAATGCCTGACAAGGAAGCCTGAGCTTTTTGGTGAGGAACTGGAGGTTATCATGAGTATCCTTGCAGATTTGTAAAAATAAAAAATAAATTCTGTAACCGAAAAAATGCAAAAACTGAAGTAAAACCTCAGAATAGGTTAAAACCAACAGAAGACATACCGGTAAAGTTCAAACAGATCAAAATGAAGCAAGGGGAAACAGAGAACTAAAAATCACAAGCGAGAGGATAAGAGACACAGAGACTGGAGCAGGGCATCTGTCGTCTGGGTAACTAGAATCTCGAAACGAGAGGAGAAATGGGAATTTGCTGTATGACTCAGGGAACTCAAACAGGAGCTCTGTGACAATCCAGAAAGGGGGCGGGGGGCGGCAGATAGAGAAATGGGAAGGAGGTTCAGGAGGGAGGGGCACGGGTGTAATTATGGCTGACTCTTACTGATGTTTAACAGAAAACAACAAGCTTCTGTAAAGCAATTACCCTTCAATTAAGAAATAAAGTGGCAAAAAAAAAAAAAGAAAAAGAAAATGAGAGGAGAGAGAATGAGACAGCAAACAGATCTGAAGAGATAATGGCTAACAGTTTTACAAAACAGATGAAAGATATAATTCTGAAGATACAAGGAGGGAGGGCATTATCCCCACTGCTATCAATGGGCCAAGTTCTGTATCAGCCACTCCTACCCTCAGTACTAGCTGGAAAAGGAGAAAAACTAATGATGCTGGTCCCGGTCTCACCAGCCAGTCCTGATGGCTTGATGAATAGTGTGTTCTCTGGGACTTCCCATAGAGTATAACGTGGATGGTCTTTCAGCCTCACATGGTACATCTACTCCACCATCCCCACTTCCACAGTCATTTTCATCCCTTCCTTCTCCATCTGTCATGCAATTCAAATATTTTAAGTTCACCCCACATGATCATCGATTTCTCCAGGATTCTGGAGCTTTCCTGGCTGCAAAATTGCACCAACCTCTGGGATCCTTACCAGGAAGTAACAGCCTATATCTAGAAAGAGTTCTCCTAAGTCAATAAGTTCCCCCTAATCCATTCTTGTGTTCCAGCTTCCTTGATCAAGCACCCTCAAAATCCAGACCCAAGGTACTCTCCTAGCTTAGGCTGGTACATGCATGCTATATTTTGCTGTTCCTTTGGAGTTTAGTCCCTTTCCTCTCTTATCAGAAATATAATTTACTGACATGAGAAGACTATGTAACAAAAATATATGGAAAATATGAATGGTCCTATATCTATTAAGGAAATAACATCAGTAATTTAAATCCTTTGCAAAAAAAGAAATAGTCTTCATACCTAGTTGGCCTGAAAAGCACATTTGGCTTCAAACATTTATTGACAAGATAATGGAGAAAGAATAATCTTTTTAACAAATGTTGCCAGAAAAACTAGACATCCATAGACCAAAAGAAACAAATAAAACAAAGACATCTTCACCTTCACACCTTACACACAAGAATTAACTCAAAATGGATCATGGATTTAAATATAAAACTACAAAACTTTTAGGGAAAAAAATGAGAAAATCTTCTGGACCTAAGACAAAGCAAAAAGTTCTCAAATTTGACATCCAAAACACAACCCATAGAAGGAAAGATCTATAAATTGGACCTCACCAATTTTAAACTTTTGTTCTTCAAAAGACCCTGTGAAGAAGATGAAAAGACAAACTATAGGAAGGGAGAAAAATCTGCAAACCACATGTTTAACAAAGCACTTATATTTTGAATATATAAAAAAATATTTTGAATATATAAAGAACACTCAAATCTTAACATTAAACAAAAATGAACAATCCAATTGGAAAATGGATCAAAGGCATGAACAGACATTTCAGTAAAGGATATATACAGATGGCAAATAAGCGATGGTGGTGTGATTGTGTTTTTTTCATCTTTTTTTTTTTTTTAAGATATAGACTGAAGTGGTGCAGTTGAGAGAATAATGACCCCTCTCTCAAAGAAGCCACACTGGAATCTCCAGAAACTGTGAATATGTTACATTACACAGCACTGAGGAATTAAAATAGCCTTCAACTGATTTTGAGATAAGGAGATTACCCTGGGTTGTCTGTTTAACCCAGTGTCATCACAAGGACCCTTATAAGGACAGTGGGAGTGTCAGTGTCTGAGTGATGCAATGTGAGGAAGACTTGAAGGGCCACTGCTGGCTACAGATAAGGAATGTGGCACAACCTCTAGAAGTCAAAAAAAGCAAGAAAATGGATCGTCCCTGTGTGTGCAGCTAAGTTGCTTCAGTTGTGTCCAATTCTTTGCAACTCTATGGACTGTAGCCCGCCAGGCTCCTCTATCCATGGGGATTCTCCATGGACACGCATGATGTTTCATGATTTCTCCATGATTCATGGAGTGGACTGGCATTTCCTTCTCCAGGGGATCTTCTCAGTCCAGGGATCCAACAGGCACCCTTCATGTCTCCTGCATTGGCAGGTGGGTTCTTTACCACTAGCATCACCTGGGAAGCCCCAAATAGCAGAGGAGGGCACCCCTCCAAAAAGGAAGGCAGCTTTGCAGATACCTTGATTTTAACCCAGTGAGACTCATTTTAGACTTCTGACCTCCAGAAATGTAGGAGAATACATTTGAATTGTTTTAAACCACTAAGTTTGGGGTCATTTGTTACAGCAGCAACAAAAAGCTAATACAACTGAATCACTGTGCTGTACACCTGAAACTTACATGATACAGTAAATCAATTCTACTTAAATTTTTTAAGTAAATAAAAATAAGAAGCTAATACAAATACTTATAGATAAAATGATACTATAGTGGTTTTAGAACATGACCAAGATTTCTTTGACACTCCTCTCATGCAGAAACAGGGATCTAGGTCCCCTCTCCTTGAATCTGATCAGGCTTGTGACTGCTTTGACCAGTTGATTATGGTAGAAGAGATACAGTAGGACTTCTGTGACTAAGTCATAAAAAGCCAGGCAGCTTCTACCTTATTCACCTGGAACACTCATCTTTGACCCCTAAGACTGCCATCTAGAAGGGCCGTATGTACACAGCTCCAGTGAAATTCCCAGCCCAGGCACCTCATGTGACCGAGGAAGCGGTCTTAGAAGTGGATCTGCCAGCCCAGATGGTGAGGGCTATTTCTGACTTGGACCGCTGGTGGCATCATCGTTGATATCACATCTGTGTGGTCAGATCAGTTGTGAAAGAACATCAGCACCTTCTGCTCTGTGGGGGAGCAGCAGTTAGCACACACTTCACAGATCTATCTGTCCTCGAAGGAGGCCTGCTGCAATACCAGCCCCTGGCCACCCTCTAACTAGGAAATCATTTCTTCAGCAGAACCTCAAAGAACAAGCAATTTCACCAGAAGTGTTTCCAACCAATGGAGAAACTGAGATAGTCATGCAGATACTCTGCCCACCCCTCTGTTAACAAAAGGGTGTTGACAGCCCTGGGTTGTGCAACTGACAGCGTGACACCAACACTGTGATTAAAATATCCCCCTCCAGTCACCCCCAGTTTCCGTCTTCAATGCATGAGGTTTTCTCTCTATAAAGAAAAATGGCAATGGCTTGAACCCAAGAAAGAAGTCACTCTTTCCAGAGGGTCCAGGCTATCATATTCTACCAAGTGGTTCAGAAAGGAAGAGCAAGGGAGATTAATTTTACTTTATAGATGAGATAATTGAGGCCAAATTCACTGAACAATTGGCAAGAGACATACTCCAGGTCTATTTATTTCTCACTAGGCCAGTTAAGTTCAGATTCATGTTAGTTATGCCCCAAAGTCCTGTTGTCTTGGTGACATAAGAGATAGCCCAGGTTTGATCCCTGTTATTTTTAGTGACATCATGGGCTAAATGAAATTCCCTCCCTGCAGAGATGGTAGGCCAGATAAAGCATTTTCCTGTACTGATTCATTTAGTCCTCAAAATGTTACTAATGATGCAAATTTTATTGCACCCCCTGTTGATAGAGGAGGAAACAAAAGTTCAGAGAGTTTAGGTTAACTTCCTTACTGCTGTGCTGCTAGCAATGCTGTGTAGTTAGCGATGTTGGATAAACCTGAGTCCATCCATGTCCCATGCTCTTAACCATCAGATCCCTGTCTCTCAAGGTGTGGTTCCACCTGAAACAGTTTTAACCTGACATTCTCTGTTTCATGATTTCCTGTTTCAGTTGGTACTCTGCTTGCAGCTGGCCAAGAGATCATCCTCTTGGGTGGTCAAAGGTAAGATGATTCAAGTGTCTCTCCCTTCTATGGCAGCTTGGCTTTAGGCCTGCTTACCAAACAAAAGTCAAAGTATAGGCGAAGTCTCTCTGCCATCCCTCTCCATTCCCCTTACCCCTACTCAGGTACATTCAGGGCACATCAGCAAATATATTGTCTATGTTGAATCTACCTAGGTTTTGAGATGACTCCCTCTATCCTTCGTGGCACCTCCAATCTCTACAAATATTTCCCTTGGTCTTCTCTCATCTGCATTTATGGGAGTGGTGAAGCAATCACATTCCCTGCCCAAGGCAATGATTCTCTCCCTCTCTCTTCAATCTCTGGCTCCAGCAGTCTGGAAGGGTAAAAAGAGATACAGGGATAAATTCCCAACCAACATCTTATTAAACTGTGTAGAAAATTTCAGGAAGATGGAGAGCAGTGACACTGCCTAGTGCTGGAAAATAGAGAAGAATTACTCATAAGGTTACAGTAGAACTCTGCAACTTAGGCAATCNAGAACCTCAAAGAACAAGCAATTTCACCAGAAGTGTTTCCAACCAATGGAGAAACTGAGATAGTCATGCAGATACTCTGCCCACCCCTCTGTTAACAAAAGGGTGTTGACAGCCCTGGGTTGTGCAACTGACAGCGTGACACCAACACTGTGATTAAAATATCCCCCTCCAGTCACCCCCAGTTTCCGTCTTCAATGCATGAGGTTTTCTCTCTATAAAGAAAAATGGCAATGGCTTGAACCCAAGAAAGAAGTCACTCTTTCCAGAGGGTCCAGGCTATCATATTCTACCAAGTGGTTCAGAAAGGAAGAGCAAGGGAGATTAATTTTACTTTATAGATGAGATAATTGAGGCCAAATTCACTGAACAATTGGCAAGAGACATACTCCAGGTCTATTTATTTCTCACTAGGCCAGTTAAGTTCAGATTCATGTTAGTTATGCCCCAAAGTCCTGTTGTCTTGGTGACATAAGAGATAGCCCAGGTTTGATCCCTGTTATTTTTAGTGACATCATGGGCTAAATGAAATTCCCTCCCTGCAGAGATGGTAGGCCAGATAAAGCATTTTCCTGTACTGATTCATTTAGTCCTCAAAATGTTACTAATGATGCAAATTTTATTGCACCCCCTGTTGATAGAGGAGGAAACAAAAGTTCAGAGAGTTTAGGTTAACTTCCTTACTGCTGTGCTGCTAGCAATGCTGTGTAGTTAGCGATGTTGGATAAACCTGAGTCCATCCATGTCCCATGCTCTTAACCATCAGATCCCTGTCTCTCAAGGTGTGGTTCCACCTGAAACAGTTTTAACCTGACATTCTCTGTTTCATGATTTCCTGTTTCAGTTGGTACTCTGCTTGCAGCTGGCCAAGAGATCATCCTCTTGGGTGGTCAAAGGTAAGATGATTCAAGTGTCTCTCCCTTCTATGGCAGCTTGGCTTTAGGCCTGCTTACCAAACAAAAGTCAAAGTATAGGCGAAGTCTCTCTGCCATCCCTCTCCATTCCCCTTACCCCTACTCAGGTACATTCAGGGCACATCAGCAAATATATTGTCTATGTTGAATCTACCTAGGTTTTGAGATGACTCCCTCTATCCTTCGTGGCACCTCCAATCTCTACAAATATTTCCCTTGGTCTTCTCTCATCTGCATTTATGGGAGTGGTGAAGCAATCACATTCCCTGCCCAAGGCAATGATTCTCTCCCTCTCTCTTCAATCTCTGGCTCCAGCAGTCTGGAAGGGTAAAAAGAGATACAGGGATAAATTCCCAACCAACATCTTATTAAACTGTGTAGAAAATTTCAGGAAGATGGAGAGCAGTGACACTGCCTAGTGCTGGAAAATAGAGAAGAATTACTCATAAGGTTACAGTAGAACTCTGCAACTTAGGCAATCACAAGTATGGCCCCAACTTTAGGAAAGATATACCTAACTTGTGTAATGGTTAATATTCTTCACATATCAAAAGTTTAGAAAAATAACAAACATATTACATACCTAAGTGTATAGAACATACAGTTTTGCTTTTAAAAGAAATTAAAATTTTTCCTTTTCCTTTTCTCATTATTTTTCCTTACTACTATTAGTCCAGCTAGAGGAGGTTTGATGGCAGTGAATATACCAGGTAGCCAGGGAGCTTGGGGTGCAAATGAAGAGTGAAGTCCAAGCCACATTCTCCCATCTTCAGACAAGGTCATGGCTCCATCCACATCAGAACATTTACATTTCCTTCCTCAGACATCTCACTATTTTTTCTCTTATGTCCAAAGACTTGTACACAAATGTTTGTACATGTTTTATTCAAATGCTCCCAAGTTTCATTCCAAATAGAACTCAAATATCTTTCAAGTGGTGGATGGATAAACAAACTGTGATGCCGTTATTCTGCTATAACATGAAACATACATTCTTAAAAATCACCGAAATATGGGAAATTGTGCAATAAAAACCATAGGGCTTCAGGGAAATGGGGTTGGGACACAACACTCAAACACTTCCTCAGTGATACGCTGGAAAAACTAGGAATCTAATAAAATAATAGCACAACTTTATATATGTGAAATAGTTAACATAAAGACTACAGTAAATATGACACTTGGGAAAAAACCCAAAGTTTGCTTGTGGAGGTGAGAGTCAGGGGGTTGCAGCTTGTAAGTTATTGTGAAGCGGTAGGAAGAGGGTTGTCTAAAATCAGAAACTTGTAATTCGAGCTGTGGGTGGGCATGGCTCGTAACATGCGCAATGAACTGAGGCAGATAGTAGGCGTTTGAGCGCGCGTGTGCGCGCGCACGCGCGCGTGTGTGTGTGTGTGTGTGTGTGTGTGTGTGTGTGTGTGCACATGCTGTAGTAACATATACCTATGAGGCCTATTTACCTAGTATTTTTCATGGATAAAATCACATGTAAGCAAGCGGAATGACTTGTTTTATGCTCAAATTGTTTCCTAATGTGTCAATCATATTAGAATAAATTCACGTTTTCTAAAGAAGTATTATAGCAGAACTGACTATACATTCACACAGTGGTATATTACTCAGCAACAAAAAGGAGTCAACTACTGATACATGCAAAAACATGGATACATGTCAGGAGCATAACATTAAGAATCCAGACTGAAAAGGCTACATATTGAATTATTCCACTAGGATGAAACTATAAGGACAGAAATCTCATCAGTGACCAGTATGAATTAAGAGATGGAAATTTCATCAGAGACACTGAAAACCTTTAAAAAGGATCAAAGAGGAATGTTAAAAATGAAAAATAATATCTTATATGTGAAGGGTACATTAGCTAGGCTAACAGCAGACTAGACAAAGCAAAGAACCAGTAGACTTTAAGGTAGATCAAGAGAAAATATCTAATTAAGATACCAAAAGTGAAAAAATGTTGAAAATAAGATGGGTACATTCAAGATATGTAGAAAAGTACCCAATAAGGAAATAAATTTGTATGTTTATTGGAGTATCAGAAAGGGTGAGAGAATTAGGAAGAAAAAAAGAGTCAAAGACATTAGACTACAGATCCACAAGGCTCCCAAGCAAGATTAATACAAAAAAAAAGACAACAGCTAAGCACAATAAAATCAACTTCAGAAAATGCAAATACAGTATACATATTCATGTGTACATGGGACATTGACCAAGACACACTATATCTGGGCCAAGAAACAAGTCTAAATAAATATCCAAGAATTAAAATAACACAGAGTATATTCTCTGACCATAGTAGAATCAATTACATCTGATTGATCTAATTAGTAATCAGTAACAATAAAATATATAATAAACACTCAAATATTTGGAAATAAAAAATCAATTCTAAATTACTCTTGGGGCAAAGATAAAAATCACAGGAAAAATGAGAAAATATTTTGAACTGAATGGTGATGAAAATACATGATATAAAAACCTGTCATTCTGAAGATAAAGCAGACCTACAAAAAAATTTAGAGCTTTTAATATTTCTATTCAAAAACCAGAAAGATATAGAAAAATTAAATAAATCTTTCACCTTAAGAAGCTAGGAAGAACTGAGCAAGTTAAGCCCAAAGTAAGTTCATAGAAGAAAAGAATAAGATTTGCAAGCAATGAAACAGAAATCAGAAAAGAGAAAAATCCATGTAGTCAAAAACTGGTCATTTGGAAAGATTAATGAAATCGATACATCTTGCTGTTTCTCATACTTTTCTCATTGGGTCCCTCATAAATTTGCCATTAAGAGACCAGCAGTTTATCCTTCTATCCTGATGCTATGTCAGAGCCAGTCCTCCTGACTCTCCATAAGAGAGGCATCCTGAAGGATGTGGAGTGGGCACAGCCCACAGAGCACAGACAGGTGGGCGAGGCAACATCCTGGAAAGGACCAGCCCCCTGGGCCCTGCTAAGTGTGCAGGACACAGGAGAGGTCTCTGGGGAGTTTCTCCCTAGGCCCAGGGCCTACAGGGGGTCAAAGAAGAGCTAACTTTGTGCAGAAGACAGGAAGTCAGCCCCCATGAGCAATGAAACAAATGTCTAGAGGATCTTGGGGCTTGAGGAAATATTTCTCACTCTGAAATTAGACTGAATCTGAGCTCCGCAGCACAGAGAGAAACACAGAGTAGAAAGAGAAAGAATCCCACAGATATTCTGCTCCTGAACTGTTTCTCTTTTATGCATTTTTCCCTTTTACCACTGTTTCCTCCATATAAGAGACTGTAAAGTCTGTGCCAACCCCAGCAAGATGTGAATCCAGGAATATATCAGCAGTTGGAATTAGACCCCTGAGGGTTCTACAATCAGCAGAGAAAGAGCTAGAGATGTGAACAGGTTGGCTACAGAGACCTGAGCCAGGTGAGGTCCCTGCAATCTCACGAACCACTTCCAGACAAACTCTAGGGCTGTTTCCCTTTATGATAAATTTATGTATGCTATGTTCTGGTTGTAATTCCTTTCCAACTTCAAATTGTATTATTTACAAAATATGCTGAGAGATCATGGCCTGCTCTCACAATCACTCACCTTGTCCCCTTCAGTCACACAGGGATTTCAGTGCCTGCAATCAGGGGGTCCGGGGCAGACATTGTAAGAAATTTATCAAACCAGCAATATTTATTGACTATGTGTACCCAGCTGTGGATTCTGGATTTGGAAAGAATAAAGCTGGCCTTCCTTCCTTCCTCCTGTGTGTCTCCCTCTGAATTTAATTAAATATTAAATTTGAGAAGTGTTAACATTAGAGAGGATGTAGAACTACTGATACGCACATGCTTCCGCTGGCACTGTGACCAGGTCCTGTGGTTCTGGAAAATGCTGTTGTCATTCTGTATAGTAAAAGTGTTACCAAAAGAGTATCTAGGGTCCAGCTGCTCACTGCTCAAAAGCCAATAACCAGGCCAGGTGGGTGGAAAGGAAAGCTTACTTTATTTCAGATCCTGGCAACTGCGTGCAGGGAGATGGGGCTAGGCAGACATCTGTCCAAAGGTTGACTCCCCATCACCAGCAACCAGTGGGGCAAGAGCTCTTATATTCAGAAGGCGGGGGCTATATGTAGAAACAGCACAGTCAGCTCTGACAGTCATCTTCAAATTGGTCATCGGTGCGACCAATGTCATCGTGGTTGTTTTAGGTACAGTTAATCTTCAGTTCGGAGAAGGCGATGGCACCCCACTCCAGGAATCTTGCCTGGAAAATCCCATGGACGGAGGAGCCTGGTAGGCTGCAGTCCGTGGGGTCGCGAAGAGTCGGACACGACTGAGCGATTTCACTTTCACTTTTCACTTTCATGCACCGGAGAAGGAAATGGCAACCCACTCCAGTGTTCTTGCCTGGAGAATCCCGGGGATGGGAGAGCCTGGTGGGCTGCCATCTATGGGGTCACACAGAGTCGGACACGACTGAAGTGACTTAGCAGCAGCAGCAATCTTCAGGTCCGGGCTCGGTTTGTTTCCACTTCTTTGAGGTCAGTTCTCAGAACTGTGGCAGCTTATGTGGTGGGGTACAGTCTAGTCGTCATGTAATTGAAGTCTTCCACGTGGGGTTTCAGTATTCATAAGGCAGCTCACAGGATATGGTTCAAAATATTAGCTACAGTCCTTAAGAAGAAACTAAAGGTCCTTAACTATGCTTAATGACTACATTATTATTGTTTGGTCTCCTTTGACAGTTTCCTTCTGTTTTTGCATTTCTCATTTCTCTAATTAAAACTCATTCTTTGACAAATTTTCCACAAACAAAAGGCAGGCAAAGAACATGGGTGGGGCACAATGACCATAGGGTCCTACTCCATTTCAAAAGTGTGCTTAGCCAAGGACCTAGCATGCTGCTGCTGCTGCTGCTGCTGCTAAGTTACTTCAGTTGTGTCTGACTCTGTGCAACCCCATGGACGGCAGCTCACCATGCTCCCCCGTCCCTGGGATTCTCCAGGCAAGAATCCTGGAGTGGGTTGCCATTTCCTTCTCCAGTGTATGAAAGTGAAAAGTGAAAGTGAAGTCGCTCAGTCATGTCTGACTCTTGGCGACCCCATGGACTACAGCCTACCAGACTCCTCCATCCATAGGATTTTCCAGGCAAGAGTACTGGAGTGGGGTGCCATTGCCTTCTCCGAGGACCTGCTCCTAAATACATCCCCCAAATACCCTTGCACATGTACACTGGAGAATACGCACAAGAATACTCACAGCAGCCCTGCTGGCATTAGCAGAAATAAATTAATAAAATCAATTACTAGCAAAAATTTAAATGGGAAAATGAAAAATACATTATAATATATTCACATACTGAAATACCGCCAGGAGTGAAAGAAAATGTACTACAGCTAGATAGAGTAATATGGGTGAATTTTCAGAAGAATAATGTTGAGAAAAATGGCTATGAGAGAATATATATAATGATTCTACTCATATAAAGTTCAAAAATATTAAAGCTAAAACTAGATTAAGATTCACATATACTTGGTGAAACTGCAATAGGAAAGAAACTTTGTATTCTCACACAAGTTAATCACTAAAGGGATATTGTTTGTAAGCTTAAATTATGCACTATGACCCATCTTTGGGATTCCTGGCTCCCATGTCATGATCATCAAGCTAAAATACCTTTGTTTATCTCATAGGAAACTTCCAGACCATGCCCCACCTGTGAATGGCTGCCAGACAGGAGAAACTAACACATCTCCTCCGGAGTCTGACCAGAGCCAGTACCTTACTCCCTCCCCTTTTAGTGTAAAAGAAGGCTGAATTCTAACTCAAGGAAGATGGTTCACTGGTCCACAATCTTCTCCTTCTGTGGGTTTTCTATGCAGAGTCACTATTCCTTGCCCTAGCAATTTGTCTCTTGATTAATTGGCCCATTTGAGGTGAGCAGTACAAGCTTAGACTTGGTAATAAAATCATAGAAAAAGCAAGCAGATAGCATAGACTATGTTTGGAAGAGAGATTGTTTGGAGGAAAAGGGGAAAAGGACAGAACTGTAGAGGGCCACATGGGGTAGTGGGTGCAGGGATGTTTGTTATGCTGTTTTTCTTCATTCTCAATCTCTGTTTTCTGCCTCTGTGTGTGTGTGTGTGTGTGTGACTCAGTTGTGTCCTACTATTTGAGACCCCATGGACTATAGCCTGCCAGGCTCCTCTGTCCATGGAATTCTCCAGGCATGAATACTGGAGTGAGTAGCCATTCCCTTCTCCAGGAGATCTTCCCAACCCAGGGATCAAACCCACATCTCCTGCATTGCAGGCAGATATCTGGAGCCACCAGGGAAGCCCTATTTAATGCCTACTCAATGCTAAATAAAAGCAATTATAAAGCCATAACAATCAGGTTATAGAGAAGAACATTTTGTATGACCCCATTTTTTGTTTAAAGGTATATGTATTTAATGTGTATGATTACATATAGAAAAATGACTAGAAAATTACACATCAAAATATGAATATACTAAACAATGAGTTTTTTCTTATAGTTTAATTTTCTTAAAAAGTCTGTAAGAATTATGCACCATTTTTCTTAACAAATTACTTTCAGCCACATATAGAATTTTATAATGAAATGATATTGCTTACAATATGTCAAAGCACGGGCTATGAAACTAATAATTTTGTGTATGATCCCAGCTCAGAGAAAGCATTCACAGACAGAAGAAAAAGATACATCTAAAAGTGATACTGTGTGACCACATAGAATTTCTGTTTAACTCATTTTGCTTAAGTATTTTCTAAACTTCTTCATAGTACTACTTTTTCAATAATAAATCATGATAAAAGCTTTTTGTCTCATTTTAAGAAGGATGAGCCAGGGAATTCCCTGGTGGTCCAGTGGTTAGGACTCTGCTCTCTCACTGTGGAGGCCCCGGGTTCAATAGCTAGTTGGGGAACTAAGATCCCACACACTATGCAGTATGGCCCCAAAAGAGAAGAAGAACGCGCCAAAAGCCTACTGCTTACTTAAACTTCCAAAGGACTCTATGCATCTTGCTCACAGCTTAATCTCTGGTGCCTAGAAGTGCTCTACTCACAGGATGCATTCAATAATTATTTATAGAAAAAATGAAAGAGTAAACGAGTGAATTGATGAATAAACAGGTGGAAGGGATAAAGCACAACACTTGGTCTCCAATATTTATTTGTCCCTTCTCTGTCCATTTCCTCCTCTGTTCATTACAGTCGAAAAGGGCATGATTTCCATGGATGAGAAGAAATTGAAGCCCAAGATGGGTAGGAGATTGTATGGTGTTTCATTCCTTGGCTTGGATGAAGTCCTTTCTAGCAGCCCAGACATCTTACGGACTGATCATCTTTGTGGATTCTTAGGAGGGAGGGAAGTTGTAGAATATAAGAGAAACAAACAGCAACCGAGTTTCTAGAAAAAGGAAGTGGAAAGAAGAGGGATTCCATGAACTTGAGAGGGGTCATCCACCTCTGATAAGGGCAAGATTCTATGCTTTTGCAATTCTTGATAAGAAATCCTTTTTTGGCACTTTGAAAAGGAAGTGTATACTGCAAGTCAGCATGGGCAAGTGAGGCTGAACCAACTCCACTTCCTTCTCTGGCAGCAATGAACTGCTTAGGAACCGTGGGCTGGAAAAAGCTGTGAGCAAAGGCTCTGGTCTCCAGCATTTAATAAGTTTTCTCCAGCTAGGAAAACAGTAAAACTCAGGAAACTAATCTACTGTCTATTGTGGGCTATCACATTATCCCATGTGCCAGTGCAAAAAACAAAAACTTTAACCCCCCAAATTTACCCAACCTTAATCCTCCCCAGGCCTCCTGCCACACTCCAGCCCTTCTTTTCTGAGTACAGAAGTAGGGTGAGTTATGCAAGAATAAAGCTTCACGAGGAGGGTACATGCTGTTTACAAAAGCATGGAAGGCAGATACGGGAATGTTACCAGGAACTTAGGTTCAAGAGTCCAGAAGCTGGCACAGGGAGTAAGCGATGATATGAATGAACCAGCTTCTCCCCTCCTCCTGCCTACGTGTGTTACCCACTTCCCCCACATCTGACACTCTGCTCACCAAGGGACAAAGGCCAGTGTCGGCCACCTGCCCCATCCTGGTGCACACCCAGGAGCCCACAGTCAGCAGGGAGGACAAAGACAGCCATCAGAGGCATCCACTACATGTCTCTCCATCTCTCTGAACTTAAAAAGAACTGGGAGAGGCCCTGCTCCCCGCTGGGCTCTGGTTTGCTGGGAGAAATCAAGCAGCTCAGACCCTCTCCATCCACCTACAGAGGGGAGACAGAAGTCTCAGGGGAAGGAATCCACAGTCTTCTCTTCCTGTTTTCCCTTAAAGCAACTGACAAGAGCTCTTGTTACATCCACCCACCTGTTCTCCAGGATGCAGCTACATTCAGGGCCCACATGGATGAAATGGAAAGTAGACTGTCGAGTGACCAGACAGAAAGGACCTGGTCAATGGCCCTCACCTCCCTTCTCTTCAGTCCCCTACTCATCTGGCTATTCCTCAAATGCCCCAAAACCATTCCTCCTCTAGGTCTTGGCCTTGCTGTTCCCACTCCTAGGACACACCTCCCCCAATCTCCCCCGAGCAAGTCTGGCTCATCCTCAACAATCCACCCCCAGCAGAAGTGACACTCCCTCTGAAGAGGCTCCCCTTATTGGCTTGTTAAGCAACCTCCACTCGACCCTCAGGTCTATCAGAACACCTTGGTTTATCCTCTTCCTAACTTTTAACTCCATCTCCTACTCCCTGTTTGTCTGATTCTCCACTGTAATTTGAGCATCTAAAAAGCAGAAGCCTTCTTTTCTTGTCTGCCTTAGTATCCCCAGGTTATAGAAAGTATCTGGCATGCAAAAGAAGTTCAATAAAGATCAGTTCAGTTCGGTCACTCAGTCTTATCTGACTTTGTGATTCCATGACTGCAGCACACCAGCCTTCCCTTTCCATCACCAACTCCCAGAGCTTGCTCAGACTCAAGTCCATTGAATTGGTGATGCCATCCAACTGTCTCATCCTCTGTCGTCCCCTTCCTCCTGCCTTCAATTTTTCCCCAGCATCAGAGTTCTTTCCAATGAGTCAGCTCTTCACATCAGGTGGCCAAAGTATTGCAGTTTCAGCTTCAGCATCAGTCCTTCCAATGAATATTCAGGACTGACTTCATTTAGGACTGGTTGCATCTCCTTGCACTCCAAGGGACTCTCAAGAGTCTTCTCCAACACCACAGTTCAAAAGCATCGGTTTTTTTTAGCACTCAGCTTTCTTTACAGTCCAACTCTCACATCCATACACAACAAGTGGAAAAACCGTAGCTTTGACTAGATGGACATTTGTTGGCAAAGTAATGTCTCTGCTTTTCAATATGCTCTCTAGGTTGGTCATAACTTTTCTTCCAAGGAGTAAGTGTCTTTTAATTTCGTGGCTGCAGTCACCATCTGCAGTGATTTTGGAGCCCCAAAATATAAAGTCTCCCACTGTTTCCTCTGTTTCCCCATCTATTTGCCATGAAGTGATGGGACCAGATGCCATGATCTTAGTTTTCTGAATGTTGAGCTTTAAGCCAACTTTTTCACTCTTCTCTTTCACTTTCATCAAAAGGCTTTTTAGTTCTTCTCTTTCTGCCATAAGGGTGGTGTCATCTGCATATCTGAGGTTATTGATATTTCTCCCAGCAATCTTGATTCCAGCTTGTGCTTCATACAGCCCAGCATTTCACATGATGTATTTTGCATATAAGTTAAATAAGCCGGGTGACAATATACAGCCTTGATGTACTCCTTTCCCAATTTGGAACCAGTCTGTTGTTCCATGTCCAGTTCTAACTGCTGCTTGCTGACCTGCGTACAGGTTTCTCACGAGGCAGGTCAGGTGGTCTGGTATTCCCATCTCTTTCAGAATTTCCCACAGTTTGTTGTGATCCACACAGTCAAAGGCTTTGGCATAGTCAATAAGGCAGAAGTAGATGTTTTTCTGGAACTCTCTTGCTTTTTTGATGATCCAGCAGATGTTGCCAGTTTGATCTCTGGTTCCTCTGCCTTTTCTAAATCCAGCTTGAACATCTGAAAGTTCACAGTTCACATACTGCTGAAGCCTGGCTTGGAGAACTTTAAACATCACTTTGCTAGTGTGTGAGATGAGTGCAATTGTGTGGTAGTTTGAGCATTTTTTGGCATTGCCCTTCTTTGGGATTGGAATGAAAACTGACCTTTTCCATCTTGGGGCCACTGCTGAGTTTTCCAAATTTGCTGGCATATTGAGTGCAGCATCATCTCTCAGCATCATTTCACAGCATCATCTCTCAGGATTTGAAAGCTCAACTGGAATTCCATCCCCTATGCTTGTTTTGTTCATAGTGATGCTTTCTAAGGCCCACTTGCCTTCACATTCCAGGACACCCGGCTCTAGATGAGTGATCATACCATCGTGGTTATCTGGGGCATGAAGATCTTTTTTGTACAGTTCTTCCATGTATTCTTGCCACCTCTTCTTAACAAATTCTGATTCTGTTAGGTCCACACCAATTCTGTCCTTTATTGTGCTCATCTTTGCATGAGATATTCCCTTACTATATCTAATTTTCTTGAAGAGATTTCTAGTCTTTCCCATTCTGTTGTTTTCCTCTATTTCTTTGCACTGATCACTGAGGAAGGCTTGCTTATCTCTACTTGCTATTCTTTGACACTCTGCATTCAGATAAGTATATCTTTCCTTTTCTCCTTTGCCTTTCATATGTTTTCTTTTCTCAGCTATTTGTAAGGCCCACTTGGACAATCATTTTGCCTTTTTGCATTTCTTTTTCTTGAGGATGGTCTTGATCACTGCCTTCTGTACAGTGTCATGAACCTCCATCCATAGTTCTTCAGGCACTCTATCTATCAGGTCTAATCCCTTGAATCTGTTTGTCACTTCCACTGTATAATCATGAGGGACATGATTTAGGTCACACCTGAATAGTCTAGTGGTTTTCCCTATTTTCTTCAATTAAAGTCTGAATTTGGCAATAAGGTGTTCATGATCTGAGCCACAGTCAGCTCCCAGTCTCGTTTTTGCTGACTATATACAGCTTCTCCATCTATGGCTGCAAAGAATATAATCAATGTGATTTCGGTGTTGACTGTCTGGTGAGTAGTCAATCAATGTTAACTATTTATCTGTTTATCTTTAATCAGTAAACACAGATTAAAAATTAAATGAAAAAATACTTTTAAAAATTGAAATTAAAAATAAGGTTAAATTTTTAAAATCTACTGAATGAGTGAAACTCAGTGCTCAGGAAGGTCTCAATGAGGACACCTAAGGGAGATTTTACTCACTTATATTGTTAGGTTACACACACCTTTCAGAAAGCATACAAAGCTTTACAGGCTTAATGAAATTACTCAAAAGTTCCCATAGCTTGTAAGTGGTGGACTCTGGGACTTAAAACAATGCCTCAGACTAGATCCAAAGTTTCTGCTCTTTCCATTAGAACAGGGGGTTAAGGTTTTGCCTTTTAGTGGGAAACTTTTTTTTTTGGACAACAAACTGGAATCCTACTATGTACAACTGATAAAACACAAGTACTTAACACCATGAACTATCACCCCACATCATTAGTTGGCTACTCTCAAAGATACAGGAAATAACAGTCCCATATCCCAGGAACCCTCTTCAGTTCAGTTCAGTTCAGTCACTCAGTTGTGCCCAGCTCTTTGTGACCCCATGGACTGCAGCACGCCAGGCCTCCCTGTCCATCACCAGCTCCTGGAGTTCACTCAAACTCATATCCATTGAGTTGGTAATGCCATAGCCATCTCATCCTCAGTCGTCCCTTCTCCTCTCGCCTTCAATCTTTCCCAGCATCAGGGTCTTTTCCAATGAGTCAGCTCTTCGCATAAGGTGGCCAAGGGTTGGAGTTTCAGCTTCAACATCAGTCCTTCCAATGAACATTCAGGACTGATTTCCTTTAGGATGCACTGGTTGCATCTCCTTACACTCCAAGGGACTCTCAAGAGTCTTCTCCAACACCACAGCTCAAAGGCATCAATTTTTAGGTACTCAGCTTTCTTTATAGTCCAGCTCTCATATCCATTCATGACCACTGGAAAAACCATAACCTTGACTAGACGGACCTTTGTTGGCAAAGTAATGTCTCTGCTTTTTAATATGCTGTCTAGGTTGGTCATAACTTTCCTTCCAAGGAGTAAGCGTCTTTTAATTTCATGGCTGAAGTCACCATCTGCAGTGATTTTGGAGCCCCAAAATATAAAGTCTCCCACTGTTTCCACTGTTTCTCTATTTGCCATGAAGTGATGGGACCAGATGCCATGATCTTAGTTTTCTGAATGTTGAGCTTTAAGCCAATGTTTTTTCACTCTACTCTTTCACTTTCATCTAGAGGCTCTTTAATTCTTCTTCACTTTCTGCCATAAAGGTGGTGTCATCTGCATATCTGAAGTCATTGATATTTCTCCGAGCAATCTTGATTCTAGCTTATGCTTCATCCAGCCTAGCATTTCACATGATGTACTCTGCATATAAGTTAAATAAACAGGGAGACAATATACAGCTTTGACGTAGTCCTTTCCCGGTTTAGAACCAGTCTGTTGTTCCATGTCCAGTTCTAACTGCTGCTTCCTGACCTGTGTACAGATTTCTCAAGAGGCAAGTCAGACGGTCTGGTATTCCCATCTCTTTCAGAATTTCCCACAGTTTACTGTGATCCACACAGTCAAAGGCCTTGGCATAGTCAATAAAGCAGAAGTAGATGTTTTCCTGGAACTCTCTTGCTTTTTCGATGATCCAGCGGATGTTGGCAATTTGATCTCTGGTTCCTTTGCCTTTTCTAAAACCAGCTTCAACATCTGAAAATTCACAGTTCACATATTGTTGAAGCCTGGCTTGGAGAATTTTGAGCGTTACTTTGCTAGCGTGGAGATGAGTGCAATGTACAGTAGCCTGAGCATTCTTTGGCATTGCCTTTCTTAGGGACTAGAATGAAAAATGACCTTTTCCAGTTCTGTGGCCACTGTGGAGTTTTCCAAATTTGCTGGAACCCTCTTACCCAGGCAAACCAGGGTGGTTGGCACCTTCTGTCTCAGTCACTAAACCTACCATCCTGAGCACAGCCCTGCAACACACATTTAGGGTGACAAGACACAACTGTATTCTGTGGACAGCACTGCCCTGCCTCTGGCTCCCCCAGCTCAGTCCAGAAGAAACTGTCCCTCAGTCTTGTCCTGGAGGCCGGCCTGCCTGAGCAGAGAGCCCGGGCCCCTCCCTCGGCTGGGCAGGGGGCAGGGCCCTTCTGTTCCACGTAGGCGAAGGTTTCCAGTGCACCCTGGCAGATGAGGCCCAGCCATCCCAGGACCCCCCCAAGCTCCCCCCAAGCCCCCAGCCCCCATCAGGCCTGGGCCTTGTGCTCAGGGTGAACTTGTACTCACCCCCACATCCCTCTCTGTCGTCCAGCCAGAGCTGCTGGTCAGGGTGAACTTGTACTCACCCCCACATCCCTCTCTGTTGTCCAGCCAGAGCTGCTGGTCACCCGGCCTCTGAGCTCACGGTCCACCCCTGAGGTTGGGCTCACCTAGGGGGCTTAACCAGGCTCCCAGG
>SJYW01040055.1:3542977-3567652 GCA_006410735.1 Raphicerus campestris
TCTCCAGGCAAGAACACTGGAGTGGGTTGCCATTTCCTTCTCCAATGCATGAAGGTGAAAAGTGAAAGTGAAGTCACTCAGTCGTGTCTGACTCTTCACGACCCCATGGACTGAATTGCTTAATACTGCAACCATATGAGAAGGCACTGGCACCCCACTCCAGTACTCTTGCCTGGAAAATCTCATGGACAGAGGAGCCTGGTGGGCTGCAGTCCATGGGGTCGCTAAGAGTCAGACACGAATGAGCAACTTCACTTTCACTTTTCACTTTCATGCATTGGAGAAGGAAATGGCAACCCACTCCAGTATTCTTGCCTGGAGAATCCCAGGGATGGAGGAGCCTGGTGGGCTGCTGTCTATGGGGTCGCACAGAGTCGAACACGACTGAAGCGACTTAGCAGCAGCAGCAGCAGCAGCAGCAGCAGCAGCAGCAGCCATATGAAACTATTGCATGTTGTTGTTGATGTTTAGTTGCTAAGTAAACTCTTTTCAACCCCTTTGACTGAAGTCCGCCAGACTCCTCTGTCCATGGGATTTCCCAGGCAAGAATACTGAAGTGGGTTGCCATTTCCTTCTCCAGAAAATCTTCCCCACCCAGGGATCAAACCCACATCTCCTGAATTGGCAGTCAAATTCTTTACCACTGAGCCACATACTGCTACTGCTAAGTCACTTCAGTCGTGTCTGACTCTGCGCGACCCCATAGATGGCAGCCCACCAGGCTCCCCCGTCCCTGGGATTCTCCAGGCAAGAACACTGGAGTGGGTTGCCATTTCCTTCTCCAATGCATGAAAGTGAAAAGTGAAAGTGAAGTCGCTCAGTCGTGTCCAACCCTCAGCAACCTCATGGACTGCAGCCTACCAGGCTCCTCAAGGAAGCCCAAAACTATTGCATAATGGCCCTAATCCAGGAGTCTATCACCATAGACTGGAGCACAAAAAAGCGGCAAGGAATTGAACATGGAGCATTTCAGGGAAACAACTCTTTATTTTACAAGAATGTATCGTTTTCGCACCATCTGAGAGGAAAGATTTTGACAAGTTAGCTGGCTTGTCTTTCCTCTCATCTAAAGTCTTCTGCAGCTCAAATCTTTCCAGCCGTCCAAAGGGGTGTTTTCTTCCAATATTTGCAGTGGTAACAGATCAGCTTTCACANGGCTCCCCGTCCCTGGGATTCTCCAGGCAAGAACACTGGAGTGGGTTGCCATTTCCTTCTCCAATGCATGAAGGTGAAAAGTGAAAGTGAAGTCACTCAGTCGTGTCTGACTCTTCACGACCCCATGGACTGAATTGCTTAATACTGCAACCATATGAGAAGGCACTGGCACCCCACTCCAGTACTCTTGCCTGGAAAATCTCATGGACAGAGGAGCCTGGTGGGCTGCAGTCCATGGGGTCGCTAAGAGTCAGACACGAATGAGCAACTTCACTTTCACTTTTCACTTTCATGCATTGGAGAAGGAAATGGCAACCCACTCCAGTATTCTTGCCTGGAGAATCCCAGGGATGGAGGAGCCTGGTGGGCTGCTGTCTATGGGGTCGCACAGAGTCGAACACGACTGAAGCGACTTAGCAGCAGCAGCAGCAGCAGCAGCAGCAGCAGCAGCAGCCATATGAAACTATTGCATGTTGTTGTTGATGTTTAGTTGCTAAGTAAACTCTTTTCAACCCCTTTGACTGAAGTCCGCCAGACTCCTCTGTCCATGGGATTTCCCAGGCAAGAATACTGAAGTGGGTTGCCATTTCCTTCTCCAGAAAATCTTCCCCACCCAGGGATCAAACCCACATCTCCTGAATTGGCAGTCAAATTCTTTACCACTGAGCCACATACTGCTACTGCTAAGTCACTTCAGTCGTGTCTGACTCTGCGCGACCCCATAGATGGCAGCCCACCAGGCTCCCCCGTCCCTGGGATTCTCCAGGCAAGAACACTGGAGTGGGTTGCCATTTCCTTCTCCAATGCATGAAAGTGAAAAGTGAAAGTGAAGTCGCTCAGTCGTGTCCAACCCTCAGCAACCTCATGGACTGCAGCCTACCAGGCTCCTCAAGGAAGCCCAAAACTATTGCATAATGGCCCTAATCCAGGAGTCTATCACCATAGACTGGAGCACAAAAAAGTGGCAAGGAATTGAACATGGAGCATTTCAGGGAAACAACTCTTTATTTTACAAGAATGTATCGTTTTCGCACCATCTGAGAGGAAAGATTTTGACAAGTTAGCTGGCTTGTCTTTCCTCTCATCTAAAGTCTTCTGCAGCTCAAATCTTTCCAGCCGTCCAAAGGGGTGTTTTCTTCCAATATTTGCAGTGGTAACAGATCAGCTTTCACAGCTTTTGGACTCCAGGGTGTTTCCTTCCAAAGACATAGAGCGGAAGAGATGAAAAATCATTTTCCCTGGAGGCATGACCTGTGTTTGTCACAAGAATGGATGTTTAGTGTTGCAGATCATGCCAAGCCAGCCCTGAGGAGTACATACCAAGAGACAGAGGTGTTCTTTGTGCTCTCTGATGAATTTATTTAGTGTGTGCTTACTGTATAAAATGGGCTTCCCAGGTGGCCCTAGTGGTAAAGAACCCACCTGCCGGTGCAGAAGACTTAAGTAAAAAATGCAGAGTTTGATCCCTGGGTTGGGAAGATCCCCTAGAGGAGGGTATGGCAACCCACTCCAGTATTCATGCCTGGAGAATGCCATGGACAGAGAAGTCTGGTGGGCTACAGTCTATAGGGTCAAAAAGAGTTGTACACGACTGAAGCGACTTAGCACAGCACAGCACACTATGATCTGAAGAGTCCTCCAAAGCAAGGGATCCAAGCAGAGTTCCCCACTGTCTGCATCTTGAAGTCCTGGCACTTTGAAAGTTGGGATGTGCTAGGCAGGTGATAACTGCTGTCCCAATAGGTCAACCTACTGTATGCTTTGTATCAGAGTTCCCTCTAAGGATATGACTTACACCGGCCCTGGATGGAACAGTTTACTCCAGAAGAGAAGAGACAGAGCAAGATCAGCTTCAACAGTGAGGGTCAGTCCCCCACACACACAGCCAGTGGGTGCCATCTTGCAGTTGACTTAAGGCAATGATCTGCATGGTCCCTCTTGGGCTACAAGTGAAGGGCCCTTTCCCTCCCCACCAGGAACAGATAGTAGTGGGGTTATCCTGGTGCCCTATGTCATGACAAACTTAAGCAAACCAAGGAGCATACGCTGAGTCCAAAACAGAGTAAGATGATCCCACACAAGGCAATAAGCCCAGCACAGCTGTGCAGCATTTTATCTCTGGGGAAAGAAGTGTTCCAGCCCCAAGGCCTCTCTTCTGTGGCCCTGAAGGGGTTGAAAGATTGCATAGACTAGAATGCCTTTCCCAGTGCAGCGTGTAGCTGGCCTGAGGGGAGAACTAGATCATTACTTCGCCTTTGCGTGGGACTCAAGGTATTTAACTTGAATTCAAGGTATCTTCCTTACTTCCTTACTTCCGTACCTTCTTTACACAGCCATCAGAGGAGGCCAGACACTTGGGATGATTTCATTTGGAAACTAAAGGTACTCTGGTGGTGGAGAAGACTCTTAAGAATCCCTTGGACAATAAGGAGATCAAACCAGTCAACCCTAAAGGAAATCAACCTCAAACTCTCATTGGAAGGACTGATGCTGAAAGTGAAGCTCCAACACTTTGGCCACCTGATATGAAGAGCCAACTCATTGGTAAAGACCCTGATGCTGGGAAAGGCTGAGGGCAGGAGAAGAGGGGCAACAGAGGATGGGATGGTTGGATAGAATCACTGACTCAATGGACGAGTCTGAGCAAACTCCAGGAGATAGTGAAGGACAGGGAAGCCTGGCATGCTGCAGTCCATGGGGTCACAAAGAATCGGACATGACTTAGCAACGAAACAGCAACAAGAAAGGACCAGCAAGCAGTGCAGGGAAAAAACCACTTCACGCCTCTCTCCTGAAAAGGAACCAGTGCATCTGTGCATGGAACACCATTCTGAGATTTCAAGACCTGCCCAGGAGACAGACATATAACACACGGAGTGACGAGCAAGGAGTGATGGGGGAGTTGAGAGCAATGGCATACAATTGCCATAGGCCAAGTGCGGGTCTGAGAAAGCAGGGGGGCCATCTTAGCTCAAATATGCTGACACTGTAACAGTACAGGGCAGCTCAGCGTATGCTAGACAAACAGGTTATGCAAGCCTAGGTCCTGGGATGTGGCAAGACCAGTGTTTACAGGCAGAAATGACAGGGTAGTTGATATTTCTGCAAGGGAAGAAGCTGCCGGGTGTCCTGGCAGCATTGTGAAATAGTTATAGCTCCATGTAGTAAACATCTCGTCTCAAAGGAAGTGCCCATAACGCAATTTCGGAGAGTAGTAACTGCTCAGAAAGCACCAGCTGCTGTTGTCAGTCCTGGAAGACCCCTGAGGTTGGACCAGCTTACAAGGAGCACAGCCTGCTCCCTCAACCATGCCAAGCTGAGTAACAAATAGAGTTGATGTGATTCTTCTCCAGTGTCAACAATGATGCTTGGTGGCATAGGAAAGGAAAATCTATAAAAGACTCAGGAAGTACACCAAAACCGCTCGATTAAAAATAAATAAATTTTTATCGGACATGTGTCTTCATTGCTTCCTTTTGCTGAACAGATGTGCATTCGGTGCTACATCAGACACTTCTTACACTACCTCCCACCCATCAGCCCCATCGCTTCCTCTGGGCACCACTACAGCAAGCAGTCCTGTACAGGCCTTGCCCCAGCTCCATGGAGGGGCAGTCTGGCAGCATCTTCCCTTTCATAGCCTTCATCTCATCATTCATGCCATTCCTTTCCTGAATCAGGGAGTCTCCGATGCTGAGATAGAGAACCTGCAGGAAACCACTTGGTACTCAGGACCGAGATGCTGCAGCCTGGAGGCACTGGACAAGGACTCATGATGACAGAGACTTGGAAGTCACTGGGGAATATCCACAGCGAGAAGGTCAGCGAGTACATGGATAGAATGGCTTGTCCCGTGGAAGTCAGCCAGCCTCTTCCCTCAGCCACAACAGAGCTAGTGCAACACGCCCTTGGCCGTGGCGGCAAGGATAGAGGTTATGCATGGGCCCAACAGTGTGGGCTGTCTCTCATCAAGGCCCATTCAACTATGGCTGCTGCTGAACGCATAACCTTCCAGCAAAAGTAGACATCAAGTCTCATTATGGCACCCGCCTCCAAGGAGAAAACGCAGCCATACAGTGGCATGTTGGTTATCTTGGATGTCTGCCAACCTGCAAGGGAGAATAAGCCAACCTTAGCAGGACTGACACGTATTCCTGATGTGGGGTTTTTCACTACCAGCCGTACCTTTGCCAGTCCAGTGGTCCAAGGACTTAGAGGATGTCTGATCACTCAGTATGGTACGTGCACAAGNCCTCCAAGGAGAAAACGCAGCCATACAGTGGCATGTTGGTTATCTTGGATGTCTGCCAACCTGCAAGGGAGAATAAGCCAGCCTTAGCAGGACTGACACTGATTCCTGATGTGGGGTTTTTCACTACCAGCACTACCTTTGCCAGTCCAGTGGTCCAAGGACTTAGAGGATGTCTGATCACTCAGTATGGTACGTGCACAGGAGGGCCTCAGGTCAAGGGATCCAGTTTACAAACGGTGTGAGTCAGTGGGTATATGGGCTCCACTTGCTGTTACCGTATACTGAAACAGCTAAGAGAATGGTGAGGGGTTAATAATTTAGCTGACGCGAAAACAAACTTCAGGGCTGGGACTTCTCCAGAATGCAGCATGTGCATGGAAGCAAAGAATGTTGGATAATGCCATGTCCCCGGTGGCTAAAACACACAGGAATCAAGGGGTTGACCTCCGTCTTCATATTTCCAGTCATCTATTTGCGATTCCCATCCCTAAAGCGTTAGACTCTGCTGGATTTCCGAGGAGATGGGAGAGGTGGAGATGAGCTAGTATGAGTGCACAGTGTGGGTTCTACTGAACCTGAAAAAACTAGTGTGTGTGCACATGCGCACGCGCTCACTCAGTCGTGCCCAACTCTTTGCGACCTCAGAGACTAATACGACCAGCTTGAAGCAAGCTTTGTGATGGATTAGACATAATAAACGCACAGACACCTTGGAGGGAAGCAAGGAGCAGACTGTATTATGCATTACGTCACATCCTTGCAGCCTCACTCCTTACCTCAGCCGCTGCTCAGTCACCGCTTGTCTTGCATTAACGTAAGCCTCATGTAGCTGTCTTACCTCGTAACTCTAGCTCTCCACGGGGCTTCTCTGATTCTGAGGTATGGAATATGCGAAAGAACATAACAGACACTCATGAGCAAACCAGAAACGTGAATAAATTAATGCTTGTATATACGGAGTCTAGAAAAATGGTACAGTTCTCTATCTGCAGGGAATGAATAGAGACCCAGATACAGAGAATCATGCGGACACAGGCGGGAAGGAGAAGGTGGGACAAACTGGGAGAGTGGCACCGGCATGTATACATTACCAGGCATCAAATAGACAGCTGGTGAGAAACTGCTATGTAACACACGGAGCTCAGCGCGGTGCTCTGTGATTGATGGCCTAGAGGGGTAGGATGCGGCGTGGGAGGGGGCTCCACAGGGAGGGGATATATGTATAGCTATAGCTGATTACAGCAGAAACTAACAGAATTTTGTAAAGCAAATATACTCCAATAATAAAATTAATATTTGAAATCCACCCCTGGCCAATGAAGTCTTGCTCTCAACAGTTTGACACTGTGTAACAATCCACTTGAAGCTTACTAGTATAAATTGACAATAGCTGTATTCTACTCACAAATTCTACGGGTCAGAAATTCACACAGGGCACAGCAGTCTGGATGGCTTGTCTCTGCTTCATGATGCCTGGGGCATGCCTGGGAAGACACAAAAAGCAAGAAATGACCCAAAGGGATGTGGAACCATCTAGAGCAGGGCTGTGCAGTAAAAATACAAGTTGCATGCTGTTGTTGTTGTATTCTTTAAGTCATGTTAACTCTTTGCGACCCCATGGACTGTAGCCCACCAGGCTCCTCTAGTTTTTTCAGGTTCAGTAGAACCCANTAAGAGAATGGTGAGGGGTTAATAATTTAGCTGACGCGAAAACAAACTTCAGGGCTGGGACTTCTCCAGAATGCAGCGTGTGCATGGAAGCAAAGAATGTTGGATAATGCCATGTCCCCGGTGGCTAAAACACACAGGAATCAAGGGGTTGACCTCCGTCTTCATATTTCCAGTCATCTATTTGCGATTCCCATCCCTAAAGCGTTAGACTCTGCTGGATTTCCGAGGAGATGGGAGAGGTGGAGATGAGCTAGTATGAGTGCACAGTGTGGGTTCTACTGAACCTGAAAAAACTAGTGTGTGTGCACATGCGCACGCGCTCACTCAGTCGTGCCCAACTCTTTGCGACCTCAGAGACTAATACGACCAGCTTGAAGCAAGCTTTGTGATGGATTAGACATAATAAACGCACAGACACCTTGGAGGGAAGCAAGGAGCAGACTGTATTATGCATTACGTCACATCCTTGCAGCCTCACTCCTTACCTCAGCCGCTGCTCAGTCACCGCTTGTCTTGCATTAACGTAAGCCTCATGTAGCTGTCTTACCTCGTAACTCTAGCTCTCCACGGGGCTTCTCTGATTCTGAGGTATGGAATATGCGAAAGAACATAACAGACACTCATGAGCAAACCAGAAACGTGAATAAATTAATGCTTGTATATACGGAGTCTAGAAAAATGGTACAGTTCTCTATCTGCAGGGAATGAATAGAGACCCAGATACAGAGAATCATGCGGACACAGGCGGGAAGGAGAAGGTGGGACAAACTGGGAGAGTGGCACCGGCATGTATACATTACCAGGCATCAAATAGACAGCTGGTGAGAAACTGCTATGTAACACACGGAGCTCAGCGCGGTGCTCTGTGATTGATGGCCTAGAGGGGTAGGATGCGGCGTGGGAGGGGGCTCCACAGGGAGGGGATATATGTATAGCTATAGCTGATTACAGCAGAAACTAACAGAATTTTGTAAAGCAAATATACTCCAATAATAAAATTAATATTTGAAATCCACCCCTGGCCAATGAAGTCTTGCTCTCAACAGTTTGACACTGTGTAACAATCCACTTGAAGCTTACTAGTATAAATTGACAACAGCTGTATTCTACTCACAAATTCTACGGGTCAGAAATTCACACAGGGCACAGCAGTCTGGATGGCTTGTCTCTGCTTCATGATGCCTGGGGCATGCCTGGGAAGACACAAAAAGCAAGAAATGACCCAAAGGGATGTGGAACCATCTAGAGCAGGGCTGTGCAGTAAAAATACAAGTTGCATGCTGTTGTTGTTGTATTCTTTAAGTCATGTTAACTCTTTGCAACCCCATGGACTGTAGCCCACCAGGCTCCTCTAGTTTTTTCAGGTTCAGTAGAACCCACACTGTGCCTGGATTTCCCAGGCAAGAATACTGGAGTGGGTTGCTATTTCTTTCTCCAAGGGATCTTCCCAACCAAAGATCAAAGCCACGTCTCCTGCATTGGCAAGTAGATTCTTTACTGCTGAACCACCTGGGAAGCCCATGTAACATTTTACATAGTGTCAAATACACAAGAGAAAAATCAAGACAAGAAGTTTGGGCAGAGGGAGGTTATAATTTCAGATAGAGAGTCCCAGAAAGATAAACAAGAAAAACAATATTTGAATGAGGAGTTGAAGGAAGTTAGGGAGAAAGTAAAATTTTCTCCCAAAATAGTTATTGAAGGGAAGAGTAATGTAGGAAGCAGGAACAGAAATCTCTGAGCCAACCTGCATAACCAAAGCAAAATGAGTGAGGGGAAGAGTAATAGGACCTGAAAACAGAGCATGAACAGGGACCAGATCACATGGAAGCCTATAGGCTAGGAGAAGTGTTGGGCTTTACACTGGGTTGGGATGGAGGATTAAAAAGCCATCAGTGGCTTTTAAATAGGATTGACTTGGCTGATTTATATTTTAACAGGATCACCCAGGCTGCAGTGTTGAGAATGAACTGAGAAGGGGCAAGGGCAGAGGAAGGAGACACATTGGGGGGTTTTTGCAAGAATCCTGGTGAGAGACAAGAGTGGCTTGGACCAGGTGGAGAGAGAGGATGTGGTAAGGAACAATAAGGTTCTGAACATATTTTTGAAAGTAGACTCACCCCAGTATTTTTAATGGATTGGATGTGGAAATGAAACAAACAGAGTCAAGGGTTAAGATTCTATGTGAGGAGTCACATGACCAGGCTCACATGTTAGAGCACCCTGATAACAGGCTGTCTGTCCCCTTGAATGGGGTGAACTCCCATGGAAAACATTCTGATGAGAGGACTCAGTGACCCCCCTAGAGGAAGGATCCTTCATAAACTAGCTCCCCCCTTTGCCTGTGTCCAGTGGGCAGTTGGAGAAGCCTCATGTCATCCTCGCCACTTCTTCCTGTTGCCTTCTCAGCCTTCTTCCCTTTATTTAGAAATAGCGTGTTATCTGTTATACAACTCAGGAAAGCATTCTGATCTCTGCCCTGTGACTTCCCGCTCCTCCTCTTTCTATAAATACAAGGGCAGAGCAGAGATCCAAGGAAGTCAGAGAGAGCCCCAGAGTCCTCAGGCTGGTCCACCGTCTGTGCACCAGGAAGATGAAGACCTCCATAGCTGCCCTCCCCTTCCTCATCCTCACTGCCCAGGCTGCAGTTGGTAAGTTAGTGAGCCTTCTCCCAGGTGGGCAGGTGGGTGGTAACTTGCAGACCAGGGAGCAGACGCAGAGGGACACCTTTGTCCCCACGTGGATGTAGCTCCCGTTTAAAAGCAGCAGCAGTAGGTACAGACTTCTCCTTGCAGCCGTTGGTCCCTGGGGAAAGCAGCATACAGCTGACTGGTCCCACCTGGGGAAACAATTCTCTCCCTTTCATGACCAGAATTATCTGACACTTTCTGTTAGCTGACATAGGAGCTTTATGGGCGAGATCAAGAGAACTGTAGAAAAATCGTAGATCTGTAGAAAGAAGCATAGACTTTCACAAGGTTAAAACTATTAAATGCCCTCCAGTGTAAAACTCTCACTTCAGAGAGGAAATTGGACAAGCCAGACAAGTGACTCACTCAAGTGTACTTAATCACCTTATTTATTTATGCAACAAATAGATATTTAATATTTCCTATGTGCAAGCAGGCACTGTTCTAAGTGTCTTGTAGATATTAATATATTGGATCCTCCTGACAATGCTGTAGGGTAGACTATCAGCAAACTATATGGATTTACTTATTATTATTATTAATTGCTCTCTTACAAAAAAGAGAACTAAGGCATAGGAACCCTAGATAATTTGCTCAAGATCACACAGCCGTACATGATGGCATTAGGTTACAAGCTAGTTAGGAAACTGTAATGGGAAGACAACACCCATCTAAGACTTAATTTTGCAAGCCCCACACATATCATATTAAGCATATTGAAGTGTATGCACATGCCTCATTTAATATAATTCATATGTAACTACATAAGAATGAGCTAAATTTTGGTTATGCTTGCCTAATTATTCTAGTACAGGTCCACCATCCATTTATCCAAATCTTTGGGGCTAGATGCATTTTGGAATGCAGATTTTCCAGGTTTTAAAAAGGCAATGCAGTATGACCCAGAAATTCCATTTCTTCTTGATATGGTCAAAAGAACTGAAAGTAGATACATGAAAGAGATACCTATACAACCTTGCTAATAACAGCTTAATTTTTAATTGCCAAAAGGAGGAAGCAACCCAAGTGTCCGTTGACAAAAAAATGGATTGAAAAACAGGGTGTGTGTGTGTGTGTGTGTGTGTGTGTAGAGAGAGAGAGAGAGAATTATTCACCCTTAAAAAATGACGGAATTCTGACACGTGCCACAACATAGACAAATATTGAAGACATGATGATAGATGAGATAAGCCAGTCACAAAAGGACAAATAATATGATTCCATTCCTATGAGGTACTTAAAATAGTCAAATTCAGATAGAAAGTAGAATAGCAGTGGCCCAGGGTTTAGGGANAGTGTAAAACTCTCACTTCAGAGAGGAAATTGGACAAGCCAGACAAGTGACTCACTCAAGTGTACTTAATCACCTTATTTATTTATGCAACAAATAGATATTTAATATTTCCTATGTGCAAGCAGGCACTGTTCTAAGTGTCTTGTAGATATTAATATATTGGATCCTCCTGACAATGCTGTAGGGTAGACTATCAGCAAACTATATGGATTTACTTATTATTATTATTAATTGCTCTCTTACAAAAAAGAGAACTAAGGCATAGGAACCCTAGATAATTTGCTCAAGATCACACAGCCATACATGATGGCATTAGGTTACAAGCTAGTTAGGAAACTGTAATGGGAAGACAACACCCATCTAAGACTTAATTTTGCAAGCCCCACACATATCATATTAAGCATATTGAAGTGTATGCACATGCCTCATTTAATATAATTCATATGTAACTACATAAGAATGAGCTAAATTTTGGTTATGCTTGCCTAATTATTCTAGTACAGGTCCACCATCCATTTATCCAAATCTTTGGGGCTAGATGCATTTTGGAATGCAGATTTTCCAGGTTTTAAAAAGGCAATGCAGTATGACCCAGAAATTCCATTTCTTCTTGATATGGTCAAAAGAACTGAAAGTAGATACATGAAAGAGATACCTATACAACCTTGCTAATAACAGCTTAATTTTTAATTGCCAAAAGGAGGAAGCAACCCAAGTGTCCGTTGACAAATAAATGGATTGAAAAACAGGGTGTGTGTGTGTGTGTGTGTGTGTGTGTGTAGAGAGAGAGAGAGAATTATTCACCCTTAAAAAATGACAGAATTCTGACACGTGACACAACATAGACAAATATTGAAGACATGATGATAGATGAGATAAGCCAGTCACAAAAGGACAAATAATATGATTCCATTCCTATGAGGTACTTAAAATAGTCAAATTCAGATAGAAAGTAGAATAGCAGTGGCCCAGGGTTTAGGGAAGGGGGAAATAGGGAGCTATTGTGTAATGGGTACAGAGTTTCACCTTTCAAGATGAAAAAAGTTCCATGGATGGTGGTAAGTTGCACAATATGAGAAGGTACTTAATGCCATTGAACTGCACACTTCAAGATGATTAAAAGTGTAAAGTTTATGTTATTTACATTATGTATGTGCTAATTCTTGGTTATTAGCAACTACAGACTAAACCCAGATTGCTGCCTATAGCTCTTGGTACTTTGGTTGACAGCTCTTAAATGTACAAAATCACCTCCAGTTCATGGTCAAGCCATGAATACCCCCATCTTCAAGTCTGCCTGCTAGAGCTTTTGCTTTTCTTGATTGTGATTTTTGTGACATTTTATCTCAGACAATTGTACTTTTTAATAACTTGAGGAAAACAAAAATTATCTGAAAAACTGCCTGACCCGCTGCTTTGCAGACATGCAATCCTTGCAAAGATCGTAAATGACAGTTGTGAATATTCAGATGTGATTATCTTTTCCTATTCATGTTCTGATCGCAGGGAGATAGTGAACAAATGATTATATTAGAGACTTTTTTATTTATAATATCTAATGTAAAACCACTACTTTCAACTTTTTAGATCTGAATGTTGCCTGTTTAATATATTTCTTTTAACGTTTAAAAGGGTTTTCTATCTATTGTTAATATCAATTGGATAACATTTTGTCAAGTGTTTTTTTTTTTTTCTGATTGTTAACTTGATGCCAGCTGGAATTCAAGAAATAACAGTGACTTTATTCAAACAAAGAAATATTTTAGTATTTTTTTAATTGTAAACTTTGCATTATGTACATTCTGTCACATTCTAAAAGAATGTATTTTTAAAAAGGTAACACATACCTGGACATCACTTAACACCCCTGGCAGAGTCTGAGAAACACACATTAACCAAACACAATTATATTTCTGCAGCAAACACATTCATACTAATGGAGTAAACAAAGCCTGTAAATAGCCTCACTTCACTTTGGGTGGTGTTGTGTCACCAGATCAGTTATAGAAAATTTTTTACTGTTTCCAGAGCCCTGTGAACTCCAGAAACGTGTAGAAAGCATGGTGCACTGGATTGCATTATGGAACTATTCAACTCATCTACTCATGTTGGATGTGCAGTTAGCCTTTTGTATTCAAAGTCAATAGAGTGGTTTCCTGTCTCAAACTTTTTCAAAAGTTCCCTGAAAAGACTCAGGGCCTTGATAGAGAAAATGGGCTTGGAGGCAGATCTGGGCCAATGGTTCAGTATCCTTGCCTCCCTAGCAGGAGATGGGGTTGAGGAATGAGAGAGATGGGAGATGCTGAAACGATGTTGCTTCCCAGTAATTTTTCTTCCCTTCTCTACTGTTTCTCTCAAGTAGAAAACATGATGTCACACCTGAAGTTTGGACTCTCAAGTCCGAAACAGAATCAACACTCACTGTCTCAAGGAGGTAAAGTTTTGTTATGGTATATATTTTAAAACAGCTAGCGGTACAGATTGGCTCAAAGACTTCAATCCACCTCATTTACAGGACCTGAGGGGGGCTCCTGAGGGTGGTGAACATATCCAAGGAAGTTCAGGATGGGCTGTGTGTCCATAGATGGCCTCTTCCAGAGATGGATTCGATTCCACCTGGCTGTCCCAAGAGTTGGCTCACTGTGGGGAGAGGGGAAGGGTACTCTGGGACGCCTCCTGCAGGCCTCAGACCCTTCTTCTTCTGGGAGAAATTCTGCTCTGTCGTGGCCCTGCCTGGATGCCCTCAGACACACAGCTCAGCCCTGGGGAGAGCAAAATGTCTCTGGCAAGGAGAGACCATCAAGTGCTGGAAGAGAAGGAAAACATCCCTTTCCAGTCCTGAACCTTCAGGACTTCCCTGGTGGTNGAAATAACAGTGACTTTATTCAAACAAAGAAATATTTTAGTATTTTTTTAATTGTAAACTTTGCATTATGTACATTCTGTCACATTCTAAAAGAATGTATTTTTAAAAAGGTAACACATACCTGGACATCACTTAACACCCCTGGCAGAGTCTGAGAAACACACATTAACCAAACACAATTATATTTCTGCAGCAAACACATTCATACTAATGGAGTAAACAAAGCCTGTAAATAGCCTCACTTCACTTTGGGTGGTGTTGTGTCACCAGATCAGTTATAGAAAATTTTTTACTGTTTCCAGAGCCCTGTGAACTCCAGAAACGTGTAGAAAGCATGGTGCACTGGATTGCATTATGGAACTATTCAACTCATCTACTCATGTTGGATGTGCAGTTAGCCTTTTGTATTCAAAGTCAATAGAGTGGTTTCCTGTCTCAAACTTTTTCAAAAGTTCCCTGAAAAGACTCAGGGCCTTGATAGAGAAAATGGGCTTGGAGGCAGATCTGGGCCAATGGTTCAGTATCCTTGCCTCCCTAGCAGGAGATGGGGTTGAGGAATGAGAGAGATGGGAGATGCTGAAACGATGTTGCTTCCCAGTAATTTTTCTTCCCTTCTCTACTGTTTCTCTCAAGTAGAAAACATGATGTCACACCTGAAGTTTGGACTCTCAAGTCCGAAACAGAATCAACACTCACTGTCTCAAGGAGGTAAAGTTTTGTTATGGTATATATTTTAAAACAGCTAGCGGTACAGATTGGCTCAAAGACTTCAATCCACCTCATTTACAGGACCTGAGGGGGGCTCCTGAGGGTGGTGAACATATCCAAGGAAGTTCAGGATGGGCTGTGTGTCCATAGATGGCCTCTTCCAGAGATGGATTCGATTCCACCTGGCTGTCCCAAGAGTTGGCTCACTGTGGGGAGAGGGGAAGGGTACTCTGGGACGCCTCCTGCAGGCCTCAGACCCTTCTTCTTCTGGGAGAAATTCTGCTCTGTCGTGGCCCTGCCTGGATGCCCTCAGACACACAGCTCAGCCCTGGGGAGAGCAAAATGTCTCTGGCAAGGAGAGACCATCAAGTGCTGGAAGAGAAGGAAAACATCCCTTTCCAGTCCTGAACCTTCAGGACTTCCCTGGTGGTCCAGTGGTTAAGAATCTGCCTGCCAATGCAGGACACACGGGTTCCACCCTTGCTCTGGGAAGATTCCACATGGCTCCCTGCAAGGAAGAGTAGACCCTGCTCGCTGTAACTGGAGAAAGTCCGTGTGCAGCAACACAGACCTAGCACAGCCAAAGATAATTTTTTTTTAAAGCCCTGCACCTTCTCACTCTTCCCAGTAGGTGGAAGGGAAGGGGGAAAGGATGCAGTTTTCATCAGTTTTGTTCGTTTAGTTGCTAAGTTGAGTCCAACTCTTTTGCAGCCCCAAGGACTGTAGCCCGCCAGGCTCCTCTGCCCATGGGGTTTCCCAAGCAAGAATACAGAAGCGGCTTGCCCCTTACTTTCCGCAAGTTTTCCTCCCACTCAGTCCTTAAGTGACGCTTTCTCTTGCAGGTTTTCACCGGCCCACGGACTGCTGCACGTCTTACACCCCACGAAACATCCGATGTGTATTCATGAAAAATTATATAGAGACGGGCCGTGCGTGCTCCCGGCCAGCTGTCATGTAAGTGTGCCAAGCTCACTGGCCATCGCTGGGGGCAGAGCGGAGAGGGGAAGGGGTGGTACCTTCGGAATGGATGTCCAGGAAAGTCCCAACCTCTGGATCCTGCCAGGTCAGCAGAAGCATGTGTCCTCAGTAGGATCCTTCAGGGCACCAGGTATGAGATGGTCCGGGTGAAAAGGGAAGCTAGGGAAGGAAGGAAGGTGAGAGCCGGAGGGAGGCTGCCCGAGGAAACTCTCTGAGTCGCTGAGGGCGTCTCAGCCTGAGGGGGAGTCTCAGAGAAGCTGCTCTGAATTCCTGCCGCGGAGAAAGGGAGGAACTGGCTGGGCTGTCGGGGTCCAAGGCGCAGGGAGGATAGGGGCCCCACCCATATTTGCTGAACCTTCTGCTGTTTGTAATCTTTCCCCCCACCTTCTTCCCAGCTTCCTCACCAAGAAGGGGCAGCGTGTCTGTGCTGATCCTAACAATGACGGAGTTCAGAAATGCAAGTCGGAGCTGAGGCTGGGGCCAGCCGGGGAGGACCTGAGATCGCTACTGCTTGAGCGGGCGCGCCTGGACCGGGCCCCCTCTTCTCCGTCTCTCTCGCCTCACCTTCCTCATGGGTGGGCCGTGGCCTGAATTACTTTTTAAAAAGCAACAGTTACTGTTCTGTTCTGATTACAAAAGGAACACATTCATCAAGAGTATCCAATTTGACTTCACTCAAAACTTTTAGAGGGAAAAGATTGTGTAAGAATTGCTAAACTTTGGATTCATGGGGCTTTTGGGGGGGGGGGTCTGAACAAGACATCATACTATAAACTTCTTTAAGCTAAAAACATGACATTCAAATACAGATTTAGTATGTGTATATAACCCACTAATCACTAAACTGATTTAAAGATCTTCTGAGGAACAGAAGTTTATATGGTTATTGGAGATGGCATTCTGAAATGTTTGTTAGAGAAAAACAAATTCAAATCCTAGAGGGCAATAAATCTGTAACTTTGAGGATTATCTTTTCTACTAGACAGCAATCCTTTGGATCTGTGCTTAACAATAAAATTACAAATCAGCCTCAGTCAACAAGCAATTTCATAAACTCTGGGTGTTGGTCAACAGTATATAGACCATCAATCAAATGTACATTTCCCATACAGATTATGGAACCCTGGGTGAGTCCTTCAGACAGTGCTCCAATATGACATTGAAAGGCCTATACTCATCCTTTTGTCTTAATGCTACACTTTGGATNGCACCATTGTGGAATCCTTCCTCTATCTTATTGCCCCCGGATCCAGCCCTGCCTGGTCCAGCAGCTTGTAGGAACCAGCGCTGGATTGTCTCATGCCAAGCAACTAACTGGGTAGGAACGCAGTCTCACCATCAGTAGACAGGCTGCCTTAAGACCCTGTTGAGCACACAGTTGCCTCTGGACGTGACCCAACCCACCCAAAGGCCCAGAATCCAGCTCCACCTGCCAGTGGGCAACCCCACAGCTTACAGAACCAACCTGTCCACCAAGAAGCCAGATCCTACTTTGGGACCACCTGGGCCTCAGTCCTGAGCACTAGTAGGCTGACACAAGCTTTGGGACAACCGGAACTTGTACCCAACTGTGTTCAGAAATCACTCCACCTCACCAACACTAATGATCAGACACCAGCTCTGGGACCCCTAGCCCTGCAACCAGACTCTAGGACTCAGCTCTTCCTGCCAGTATTCTGGCACTAACCCCAGGAACCGGCTTTACCACCAGTAGGCGGGCCACAGCCCCAGAGTCTTTTAGTCTTGAGTCCACCCACCAGGGAGCCACCACTAGCCCCAGGGCCCCTGGGGTTCTGCAGTCAGCTGCCTTGTGACCAGGCCCCACTAACCAGCAGCCAACAGCCTCCATACAAGGAAGTGCCTGGTAAATAAACAGACCAGGGTCAACCAAGCCTATCAAACCACCCACATAGCCCGCCACAACAAAAGGAACCACATAGCCCTCATGGGGGGAGTCCCCAGAGCATGCAGCTTGGACGACAAGAGGGGTGTGCACTGCTGGAACGCACAGGACATCTCCTGTAGAAAGCCATTTCTCCAAGGTTAAGGAAAACAACTCACACACCAGATGCATAAAAATATAAACAGCAACTTAGGCAAAACGAGATGCCAGAGGAACATGCCCCAGACGAAGGAACAAGATTAAACCTCAGAAGAACTAGCTGAAGTGGTGAAAAAAGAAAAAAGAACTAAGTGAACTAAAGATGGGCAATCTACCTGAGAAAAAAGTTCAGGGTAGCGATCACGCATGCATGCGTGCTAAGTTGCTTCAGTGGTGTCTGACTCTCTGCTACCCTATGGGCTGCAGCCAGCCAGGCTCCTCTGTGCATCAGATTTTCCAGGCAAGAATGCTGGANTCTGAACAAGACATCATAGTATAAACTTCTTTAAGCTAAAAACATGACATTCAAATACAGATTTAGTATGTGTATATAACCCACTAATCACTAAACTGATTTAAAGATCTTCTGAGGAACAGAAGTTTATATAGTTATTGGAGATGGCATTCTGAAATGTTTGTTAGAGAAAAACAAATTCAAATCCTAGAGGGCAATAAATCTGTAACTTTGAGGATTATCTTTTCTACTAGACAGCAATCCTTTGGATCTGTGCTTAACAATAAAATTACAAATCAGCCTCAGTCAACAAGCAATTTCATAAACTCTGGGTGTTGGTCAACAGTATATAGACCATCAATCAAATGTACATTTCCCATACAGATTATGGAACCCTGGGTGAGTCCTTCAGACAGTGCTCCAATATGACATTGAAAGGCCTATACTCATCCTTTTGTCTTAATGCTACACTTTGGATTTTTTTTTTTTCTTACCAGATATAATTTCCTAAAAGATATCTTCTCTAAAGTTAAAGGACATTAGGAAAACACTTAAACTAAAGTTAATATCAATTTTAGATTCATATCTATTAAAGCATATACATTTCTATTTATAAATAGTAAATCTTAATCAACTCTCAGATGAAATTCAGAAATAAAGGACTGAATTCTCAACAACAACATTTTTTTTAATTCAAAAAAAGTTTAAGATTTTTTTCCAGGCCAAGTTGGCAGAGTAGAAAGTCCCTGAACTCACCTCCTCTCACAAACACACCAAAATCACAACTTGCCTAAAAAGTTTATTTGGGTTTTCCATAAGATGGTATGGAAAAACCAAAATGAATATTTTGGCCAACCCAATACTTGGAGAACAACTATCAGTGGAAAAAAAGAAAAACAAACAGAACCTACCAACAAGAAAATATCTTTTACAACTAAAGATGTTAAAAGAGGAATCGCAATAATACGGTGCTGGGGGTGGAGCAGACTCATGATATGTCAAGGCCTATATTCCCTGGTGGGTTTCCCAGATGGCGCTAGTGGTAAGGAATCCACCTGCCAATGCAGGAGAAGCAAGAGACTCAGGCTCAATCCCTGGGTCGGGAAGATCCTCTGGAGTAGGAAATGGAAAACCACTCCAGTATTCTTGCCTGGAGAATTCCACAGACAGAGGAGTCTGGCAGGCTACAGTCCATGGGGCTGCAAAGAGTTGAACATGACTGAGTACACACCCACATTCACACTCATGGGTGTCCCACAGACTGGAGAACGCTTACATTGCAGAGGTTCTCCCACAAGAGTGAGAGGTCTGAGCTTCACTGCAGGCTCCCCAACCCAGGCGCCCTGCACTGGGAAGATAAGCCCCCAGAGTATTTGACTGTGAAAGCCAGCAGGGCTTATAGTGGGAAAGATTGAGGGCAGGAGGAGAAGGGGGCGACAGAGGATGAGATGATTGGATGGCATCACTGACTCAATGGACATGAGTTTGAGCAAGCTCCAGGAGATAGGGAAGCCCAAGAAGCCTGGCGTGCTGCAGTCCATAGGGTCACAGACACAGCTGAGTGATTAAACAACAGCAGCAACAGGGCTTAATTTTGGCAGTCCCAGAGAACTGGAGGAATGGAAACTTCACTCTGAAGGAGAACACACACACAAAGTCTTGTAGCCTGTAGGACTCACAGCAAAAGCAGTATTTGATAGGAGCCTGGGATCAAACCTACCTGCTGATCTTGGAGGGTCTCCCCAAGAGGCAGGAGTCAGCTATAGCTCACCCTGGGGACAGACACTGGCAGCAGCTGTCCTTGGGAACTCCTACTGCCACACAGACACCTTGCTGGTGGGCACCATTGTGGAATCCTTCCTCTATCTTATTGCCCCCGGATCCAGCCCTGCCTGGTCCAGCAGCTTGTAGGAACCAGCGCTGGATTGTCTCATGCCAAGCAACTAACTGGGTAGGAACGCAGTCTCACCATCAGTAGACAGGCTGCCTTAAGACCCTGTTGAGCACACAGTTGCCTCTGGACGTGACCCAACCCACCCAAAGGCCCAGAATCCAGCCCCACCTGCCAGTGGGCAACCCCACGGCTTACAGAACCAACCTGTCCACCAAGAAGCCAGATCCTACTTTGGGACCACCTGGGCCTCAGTCCTGAGCACTAGTAGGCTGACACAAGCTTTGGGACAACCTGAACTTGTACCCAACTGTGTTCAGAAATCACTCCACCTCACCAACACTAATGATCAGACACCAGCTCTGAGACCCCTAGCCCTGCAATCAGACTCTAGGACTCAGCTCTTCCTGCCAGTATTCTGGCACTAACCCCAGTAACCAGCTTTACCACCAGTAGGCGGGCCACAGCCCCAGAGTCTTTTAGTCTTGAGTCCACCCACCAGGGAGCCACCACTAGCCCCAGGGCCCCTGGGGTTCTGCAGTCAGCTGCCTTGTGACCAGGCCCCACTAACCAGCAGCCAACAGCCTCCATACAAGGAAGTGCCTGGTAAATAAACAGACCAGGGTCAACCAAGCCTATCAAACCGCCCACATAGCCCGCCACAACAAAAGGAACCACATAGCCCTCATGGGGGGAGTCCCCAGAGCATGCAGCTTGGACGACAAGAGGGGTGTGCACTGCTGGAACGCACAGGACATCTTCTGTAGAAAGCCATTTCTCCAAGGTTAAGAAAAACAAATCACACACCAGATGCATAAAAATATAAACAGCAACTCAGGCAAAACGAGATGCCAGAGGAACAGGCCCCAGACGAAGGAACAAGATTAAACCTCAGAAGAACTAGCTGAAGTGGTGAAAAAAGAAAAAAGAACTAAGTGAACTAAAGATGGGCAATCTACCTGAGAAAAAAGTTCAGGGTAGCGATCATGCATGCATGCGTGCTAAGTTGCTTCAGTGGTGTCTGACTCTTTGCTACCCTATGGGCTGCAGCCAGCCAGGCTCCTCTGTGCATCAGATTTTCCAGGCAAGAATGCTGGAGTGGGTTGCCATGCCCTCCTCCAAGGGATCTCCCCCACCCAGGGATCAAACCCGAGTCTCCTGCTTTGGCTGGTGGGTTCTTCTCAGCGCTAGCACCACCTGGGAAGCCCAGTGGTCATAACAGTGATTAAACAACTTGGGGAAAGAATGGATGCACAGAGCGAGAAGTTAGAAATTTCTCACCCTATGCTTAGATTTCTGTCATCTTTTCTGATCCTTTACTGCTACTATGAGTTTTTGTGTTTTTTTAATAGTGAAAACTTTTATATTTGGAATTAGCCAGCTGGACTTGCTTCAGATGATCCCAGTTTTGTTGGCAACAGCCAAAACATCCTAGTCAGAAGCCAGCTTTCTTCTCTCCATCCAGCCTGATCGGGGTGTTGACCTTAGCCACCTCAATGTCATCGAGCTCCTTCCCAGCCTATGTAATCGGGTGCTTGTTGCCTTGACAGCCACAGTGAATACCAGTGTGTTCTGGTCTTCTATTTTCTTCTTGGCTGACTCGGATCGAGGGAGAATTTGATGATGTTATAGTGATCGGATTCATGTCTCCTAGGGGCAGGCTTCCAAGGGTATTCGGGCTGCCTCTTGGGCTGCAGTGTTTGGGGCCGCCTTTCTTTGTGAGCCTTAGCCAGTGTTTGTGGTGGGGGAAGCCTTTCAACACTGCTGTCTTGGTCTTCAGAGCCTTTGCTCTGGCTTAGGCTTTGGAAGGGGCAGGGGCTTCCTTCTTCACCTTTGGCGCCATCTTTGTGAAAAGCTGAATTTATTTTTAATGTGGTTTTTATTTTCCCACTTATTCTGTCATTTTGACGGAGCTGGGGGAAGCAAAAGAGGCAACACAGATGCTAAGGGTTCTGGCCTTTATTTTGACCCCTGTGTGATCTTTCCTATTGCTCTCATTAGTTAGGATGTCCACAGAAGCTTTTGACTTCTCTGTCGAGCGTTTTTTTAGTTTTTTGTTTGTTTATTTTCTGTTTTGCTTTGTTGTTTTAGCAGAGAAAGATTTATTGCAAGGCCAGGCAAAGAGACAAGCTGATTCATGCCCTGAAAAGCCTCAAGCTCCCCAGAGGGTTTCAGTAAAGCATTTTAAAAAGTCAGGTGAGGGTGGAGAGGGCTGCAGGGTCTGTGATCAGCCTGTGCACAATTCTCTGATTGGCTGATGATGAGAGCACAGGGTGGTGTCACAAGGGTTAACTTTACCAGGACTTAGGCTTCAAAAGTCCTTAGGCTTTTGAACTGTGCTATTGGAGAAGACTTTTGAGAGTCCCTTGGACTGCAAGGAGATCCAACCAGTCCATCCTAAATGAAATCAGTCCTGAATAGTCACTGGAGAGACTGATGCTGAAGCTGAAACTCCAATACTTTGGCCACCTGATGTGAAGAGCTGACTCATTGGAAAAGACCCTCTTGCCGGGAAAGATTGAAGGCAGGAGGAGAAGGGGATGAGATGGTTTGATGGCATCACCGACTCAATGGATATGAGTTTGAGTAGGCTCTGGGAGTTGGTGATGGACAGGGAAGCCTGGCGTGCTGCAGTCCATGGGGTCACAAAGAGGAGGACACAACTGAGTGACTGAATTGAGGCTCCAGGAGGCCTGGGGCTATGAGCTCCTGGTCATCCAGTTGGTAACATCTTCCATCTGATTAGGAGTTTTCACATCTGTAAAACAACTCAGGAAATGTATATCAGATACTGTTACCTAGGTAGTTCAGAGAAGAGCTAAAGCAGAGGATATGGGGGACAAGTCTGTCCTGAGAAGGCCCCAGAGGGTCCTGCTTCCCCCTTTTCTTTGATACTCTTGAGATTTTGTTTCAGAGGCTTGAAGATCTCAAAGAACTATTGGAGTAAAGCAATGCTAGCCCTAAGGGCAACGTGTGTGGTTTCGCTGGGTCCTCTGGCTGGTTGACTTGCCAACTGAGTAGAGTGAAATGGTGACCACAGACCGCCTGGGCTATACGCCAGGTGCCTCCTGATCAAGGCTTTGGTTCACAGCAATGGCAGCTGAAAAGAGACTTTCCTTTCTGAGCGAGCACCTGGTCGATCACAGCTGTTCTCTGAGCTCTTTGAGGAGACATTTATTCCATGCAGTGTCATGGAAAGTCAGTTACATGATCCTCTCTTTTCACAGTTCCTGGAAAACAGCATGTTCTCTTTCGTCTCCTTGCTCTCTGTGGTGACTCCACCAGAAATGCCCCCTGCTCTCAACCCTCCCAGCGAAACTCGACCCATTTAGATGCCACCCTCACTGCCCCAGTCAGCACAGCCCTCTCCCTTTCTCTAGAATCCTGAAGCAGATATTTATCATCACTCAAGCTGACAGTGATTGAGTGACTGTGCTGTGCTAAGTCGCTCAGTCATGTCTGCCTCTTTGCGACCCCATGGACTGGAGTTCACCAGGCTCCTCTGTCCCTGGGATTCTTCAGGCAAGAATCCTGGAGCAGGTTGCCATTTTCTTCTCCGGGGGATCTCCTGGACCCAAGGATCAAACCCGCACTCTTGCATTGGCAGGCGGATTCTTTATTGGTGAGCCACCAGGCAAGCCCTGGAAAAAGTTCAAATGTAGCTCAGTCAGTCTGCCGATTTTTGAGTTTTCCAAAGTAAAACTCTTGGGACTACCCTAGCGGTCCCGTGGTGAAGATTCCATGCTCCCAGTGCAGGAGGAGTGGTTTCCAACCCTGGAGGGGGAACTAAGATCCCACTTACCACGTGGTGTGGGGGGAAAAAAAAATCTTACAAGTGCAAAATAGATAGAAAAATATGTGCTTTAAAGTTGTAAAAAAAAAAAAAACCATACATTTACTATGTCACTTTTAGAACCATAGACAAGATTTTTAAAGTAATGTAGCTCATACCCTATTGTCTTGACATGGACCCGGGCTGGGGCAGAGGGCCCACTTGATTATGGACGGTGGGGTCTGTATTTGTCACATACGAGTGATGTAGCAAAGAAGTGAACATATTAAGGGTCCCACCCACCCTTTCAGTATTATTCAATTTTTTTTAATCAATGCAAATGTGTCGATTTGAAAAACATTTTTTTAACATGTTTTAAAAGGCACTCCGGCATACTCACCAGTGAGCCACAGAAGAACCTTTGAGGCCTCTGATTATGTTGCCATCAAAGTCCATTCACCCCACTGTTTTGTAATTCTCATTTACTTTTTTGAGTTCCCTCTTCAAGCTATGAGGTCAGGGTCACTTCCAGGCTGAGTCCATGATATTATGACAAAGAAGGGATACGGTCACTAAACCCATTCTCTCTTCCCACTGGGCACATAGACAATCTATCTATATTTTTCTTACCTTTGCCATTAAGTTGGAGTCAGGTGACTTCACTTTGGCCCTGGAGTGTAAGTTAAAGTAATTTATGCTATTTCCAGAAATGGGCCATGAAAATCTGCCTATCCTCCTCTGCTTCTCCCCGTTGGCAGCAAACTTGGAGGCTCCTTTTTTGAAAATCTTCACAAGATAGAAGGTGTGAAAAGCATCATCAAGAGGGAAAAGAATTGCAGAAAAAAGAGGCCAAAAACCTCTCAAAAATTAAAAGGCAAAGAAAATGAGTGTTTTCTAAGTAGATTACAAATTAAAATTCTGCTTACTCCTAATTTTTACTGTTCAGCCATTTTTCTTTTTTTATTTATTTATTTTAATTGGAGGCTAATTATTTTACAATATTATAGTGATTTTTGCCATACATTGACATGAATCAGCCATAGGTGTACATATGTTCCCCTT
>SJYW01040055.1:3587633-3621621 GCA_006410735.1 Raphicerus campestris
GATGGCAACCCACCAGGCTCCCCCGTCCCTGGGATTCTCCAGGCAAGAACACTGGAGTGGGTTGCCATTTCCTTCTCCAATGCATGAAATAGAAAAGTGAAAGTGAAGTCGCTCAGTCGTGTCCGGCTCTTCACGAATCCATGGACTGCAGCCTACCAGGCTTCTCTGTCCGTGGGATTTTCTAGACAAGAGTATTGGAGTGGGGGTGCCATCACCTTCTCCTAGCCCCCCTACAACTCCCATCTCCTGAAACACTCCCTCATNGCTCTTCACGAATGCATGGACTGCAGCCTACCAGGCTTCTCTGTCCGTGGGATTTTCTAGACAAGAGTATTGGAGTGGGGGTGCCATCACCTTCTCCTAGCCCCCCTACAACTCCCATCTCCTGAAACACTCCCTCTTGCCTCTAGAGGTCATAGTCTATCAAAAAGCAACTCCCTCTTTCATTTCTTCTCTGAAAGCTGCCTTCAGCCTGGAACAGTGTTCTGAGGCAGTCTGAAAAGAGAACATACTGACTGGCAGGTCCGCGGGCCCACGCTAAGTCATTTTGCAGCCCACCAAGCCCCTCTACTGGAGTGGGTTGCCATGCCCTCCTCCAGGGCATCTTCCCTACCCAGGGATTGAATCTGCATCTCCTGCGACTCCTGCATTGCAGGCGGATTCTTTATCATCGAGCCGCCAGGGAAGCCCGAGGGGGCAGGTCCAGCTTTAGCCAAAGCCAAGGGCAGAAGCTGGAACTCTGGGACCCAGAAGCAGGTTGTCAGGTTCACCATGTTGGACGGCCCTCTGCTGGCCATGATTGGCCACGGTGGCAGGTTGGATTAACCCACACTGAGGGTACCCAGGCTTCCCAGGTGGCGCTAGGGGTAAAGAACTCGCCTGCCAATGCTGGAGACCCAAGAGAAGCTGGTTTGATCCCTGGGTTAGGAAGATCCNCAAGACCCACAAGGATTTTCGACGTCCTTGTTTCCCCACTGCTACTGCTGCTAAGTCGCTTCAGTTGTGTCCGACTCTGTGCAACCCCATAGATGGCAACCCACCAGGCTCCCCCGTCCCTGGGATTCTCCAGGCAAGAACACTGGAATGGGTTGCCATTTCCTTCTCCAATGCATGAAAGTGAAAAGTGAAAGTGAAGTCGCTCAGTCGTGTCCGGCTCTTCACGAATGCATGGACTGCAGCCTACCAGGCTTCTCTGTCCGTGGGATTTTCTAGACAAGAGTATTGGAGTGGGGGTGCCATCACCTTCTCCTAGCCCCCCTACAACTCCCATCTCCTGAAACACTCCCTCTTGCCTCTAGAGGTCATAGTCTATCAAAAAGCAACTCCCTCTTTCATTTCTTCTCTGAAAGCTGCCTTCAGCCTGGAACAGTGTTCTGAGGCAGTCTGAAAAGAGAACATACTGACCGGCAGGTCCGCGGGCCCACGCTAAGTCATTTTGCAGCCCACCAAGCCCCTCTACTGGAGTGGGTTGCCATGCCCTCCTCCAGGGGATCTTCCCTACCCAGGGACTGAATCTGCATCTCCTGCGACTCCTGCATTGCAGGCGGATTCTTTATCATCGAGCCGCCAGGGAAGCCCGAGGGGGCAGGTCCAGCTTTAGCCAAAGCCAAGGGCAGAAGCTGGAACTCTGGGACCCAGAAGCAGGTTGTCAGGTTCACCATGTTGGACGGCCCTCTGCTGGCCATGATTGGCCACGGTGGCAGGTTGGATTAACCCACACTGAGGGTACCCAGGCTTCCCAGGTGGCGCTAGGGGTAAAGAACTCGCCTGCCAATGCTGGAGACCCAAGAGAAGCTGGTTTGATCCCTGGGTTAGGAAGATCCCCTGAGGATACAGCAACCCACTCCAGTATTTTTGCTTGGAGAGTCCGAAGGACAGAGGAGCCTGGCGGGCTACAGTCCCTGGAGTCGCAAATAGTTGGACACGACTGGAGACTTTACCCGCACACACCAGGGCACCCAGGAGGGATCGGCCGATTAGACCTGAAACTGGCTCCCAGTCCAAGGTCCAAAGAGGTAAATGAGAGCATTGACAAATGAGACAAACGTTTCAGCAAACAAAGACCTGGCGCTTAGGAATTGGGGGAAGAGTATTAGTGGCATAATCTGCAACAGGAAAGTGTGAGTTCCATCGCGTGTCCTTGGACAGGGGGTGAGAGAGACACTCTTTTCCGAGGTCACTAAACCCTACCCTTGCCTCAGTCTGTGCTCTCTCTAACCCTGCTTTCTGTTGGCCTTCCGAAGACTGATCACCTGGGGAAAAGGTCGGTTCAACCTTCCCTCTTCTTTCCCAAAGTAGAGACGGGGGCAGGGAACACAATGAAGCCACACAGATTCTGTTCTCAGGCCTGCCTATCTGGCTCCATGGTAAAGAATCCGCCTGTCAATGTAAGAGACACAGGTTCAATCTCTGGGTCGAGAAGATCCCCTGGAGAAAGGCATGGCAACCCACTCCAGTATTCTGACCTGCAGAATCCCACAGAAAGAGGAGCCTGGCGGGCTACAGTCCATGGGGCCACAAAGAGTCGAGTTGACTTAGCGACTAAACAGCATCTGCCTCCTACCCACATGAGATTTATTTAGCCTCTCTAAGCCTCAGGGGCCTCATCTGCAAAATGGGAATAAAGTCTCTACTCCCCTCTGTGAAGTTTAAGTAAAATAGGGCCTGAAGGGAGCTGACACCCGGTGCACGTTCTCCACTCCTTCCCTTTCTCTTTTCCTTCATGCAGCTGCAAATATTAGCAAATTCAATTGTGCACCAGACCCCGCCCTCCACTGCCCTCTCCCTTTCAGCAAACACAAAGGGAGGACCGTCATCTCTCCTCCTCCGCCCACTCTAAATTGGTCAGAGTCCAGAGAGCTGAGGGCCCTGCGTGGGTGACCAGCAAGGAAGAAGACTGTGTCCGCCCAGCCTCCCCCAGAGCCTGACTGCCCACTGAGAGGATGAAGGTCTCGGTGGCTGCCCTCTTTCTCCTCATCCTCACCATCACTTCTGCTGTTCACAGTCAGCCAAGTGAGTCTACTTGCCCCTGGAGGGCGGCACTGAGGCAAGGGAACAGGGAGTGGGTGCAAGGTGATGCCAAGAGTGCTCTCAAGCCTCCGTCATCAGCCCCAGGCCCCCTCTCCGCCTGTGCCTGGAGCTGCTGCACACCGGCCTCCCCGGCAAGCAGAGCCAAGCTGAGCAGAGCTGCTGGGGCTGGCCAGCTTCAGGAAGCTGGGTCGAGGTCACGTCAGGAGTCCTGAGGACACAGCAGGAATGATCATTTGGGAGAGAGAGCCAGGAAGGAGCAGAAGGGACAGTCACAAACGTACGGGATGAGGAGGAAGGCGAGGCAAGTGGGTGGGAAAAGACGTGCCTGCTCTGGCAGGGCAGGACCGAGGGAGTCAGGGAGGCTGGCAGAGGGACATGTGGGGCTAAGCCCAGGATGGGGAGTCTGAAGCTAGACACCCCTTGCGGGCAAGGTCTGTTGTAGATTTCTGGGACTGCCATGGCAACCAAGAGACGCCCCAATGGGATGCCACATGCGCCACTTGAGGTTTCTGGACCCTTGTCTCCATCTCCCAGCCTAGGGCTAAAAATGCTTGTAGAAGAGAGAAAAGGGGTTGAAGGAGATCGAAAGGCTTTGGAGCCACGAGACAGACGCATGGGCTCCCGCCTCTACCAGCGTTTATGAGGGCTGGTGACAGGCCAGGGACAGACTCAGGCCATCTCTCAGTACATACCCGCCTTCAATGGCCCCAGCCCTTCCTTTCTCCCTAAGGCTGCCCTTGGCACGTAGTCTGGCTGGATTCTGCCTTTGTGACCCCTCGGGGGAGCGAGGGTCACACACCATGTAATCTGCCCACACACTCTCAGGACGCCCCTGGTCCTTGTAAACATCGCCTTAAAGAACCAGGGCCACTGTGGGTAGAGGTGCCGCCTGGGGGTGGGAGGGGGCAATAGTGCCCTTCAGGAAGGTCAGGCAGGAAGAATGGCCCAGCCAAAGCATGGATCAGCCAAATGGTGCCCTAGAGACGTCTCAAGCTTTGCCACCTACTGGATGCAAGCGTCAGGGATTTGCAGTCTGCAGGGGGCCAGGGAAGGTGATATCCTTGAATGATGAGCAGTCAGGGGAGCTCAAGGGAGACACAGCGCTACCAACCAACCAAGTCTGACCTCCTGGGAGTGTCAGAGAGAGGGAGAGAGAGCACTTTCCAGGCCAGTAGAGTGGCCATTATTACCATTAGCTCTTTAAAAAAAAAAAAAAGTTTTTATTTTGTATTGGAATACAGCCATTAACAATGTTGTGAGTTTCAGGCGGACAGGGAAGGAACTCAGCCATATGTATACATGTATCCATTCTCCCTACCATCAGCTCTTAATCACCGGCACTGACACTTTCTACACCAGACTCAGTTAAGGGTTTTGCAAGCATTTTCTCAACTCATCCTCACCATGATCCTAGGACATAACTTTTTTTTCTTATTATTGATTTATTTTTATTGAAGTATAGTTGATTTACAATGTTGTTAATTTCTGTTATTTAGCAAAGTGATTTGGTTATACATATATATGCATTCTTTTAAAATATTGATTGTTATGGTGTAGCATAGGATATTTTGTTACTTGCAGAATAATTGTCTCACAATGTTGTGTTAGTTCCTGCTGTACAATAATGTGAGTCAGCTGTATGTTTGCATACATCCTCGCCCTCTTGAGCCTCCCTCCCACTCATCATCCCACCACTTTAGGTCATCACAGGGCACTGAGCTGAGCACCCTAGGTTATACAGTGGCTTCCCACTAGCTACCTGTTTTACACATGAGCAATGGCACCNGATATTTTGTTACTTGCAGAAAAATTGTCTCACAATGTTGTGTTAGTTCCTGCTGTACAATAATGTGAATCAGCTGTATGTTTGCATACATCCTCGCCCTCTTGGGCCTCCCTCCCACTCATCATCCCACCACTTTAGGTCATCACAGGGCACTGAGCTGAGCGCCCTAGGTTATACAGTGGCTTCCCACTAGCTACCTGTTTTACACATGAGCAATGGCACCTCACTCCAGTGCTCTTGCCTGGAAAATCCCATGGGCAGAGGAGCCTGGTGGGCTGCAGTCCATGGGGTCGCGAAGAGTCGGACACGACTGAGCGACTTCACTTTCACTTTTCACTTTCATGCATTGGGGAAGGAAATGGCAACCCACTCCAGTGTTCTTGCCTGGAGAATCCCAGGGATGGGGGAGCCTGGTGGGCTGCCGTCTATGGGGTTGTACAGAGTCGAACACGACTGAAGCAACTTAGCAGCAGCAGCAGTATATATATGTCATTGCTACTGTCTCAATTCATCCTGCCTTCTCCTTCCCCTACTGTGTAGGACAGAGCTTTTTTACTTTCATTTAAAGGGTGAAGACATCCAGAGAGGTTAAGAAATTTGCCTGTGATTCAAGTCATTTAGTCAAGACTCCAACCCATGCTGTCTGGCCCCAAAACTTAAATACAAGCCTTTCCCCCTTGCCCTGACTTCTCCTGCTCATCCCTGTATCTCAGCCTCCCACTGACCCCAGCTTCTCTGGTGCCTCTAGGACAGAATCCAGGCTCCCCGACACAGTTCAGAAGGGGTGCAGCCTTCCCCGCCCTCTTGAATATCTTCTTCCTACTTCTTCCTTCCCACCTTGCACTGCGGCTCCTGGAACTGCTCCATCCTCCCATACACGCTGGGCTTCCCCCACCTCAGGCCTCCATATATTTCCTTCTTCCAGATCCCATGACCCCTCTGTCTGCCTAAGTCCTGCTCGTCCTTCAGGAATCAGCTCAGACACCACCTGCTGCGGGACTTCTTCCTCAACCACCCAGGCTGGGTCAGGTGCTCCTCGTTCTGTTCCCATAGCCCCTTGCGTCAAATGCTACTCTATCCCAGACCACATTCTATTGTAGTGTTTATCTTTTCACTTTGCTTTTTCACTCAGACTGGTCTGTAAGGGACACAGGAGTAACGACTGTATCTTCCACGTGTTCTAACTCCCATAGAGCCTGGCTTGTAACAGGAGCTCAATACATGTTTGCCCAGTCAAGTTCATCAGCAAATGTGAATCCCCCAGTCCTTTGTACTTCATGAAGCTCAGTCCAGAGGCTGAAAGATCTACAGAAGATTCATCTTTTTCACTTGTCTGTTACCCATCAAGCTACCATCAATCCCTGCTGACAGATGGCTTTGCCATCAGAAGAACGGACAAAATGCAAGAGATGGGAGATGGAGGTGGGGAGCCATGAGCTCCCTCTCTGCCTTCTTAACTCAGCTTTCAATGTCATTCCCTCAGAAATTCCCGAGTCAGTGAACTCCCCGCCCACCTGCTGCCTGAAGTATCATGAGAAAGTATTGCCGAGAAAACTGGTGGTGGGATACAGACAGGCCCTCAACTGTTACCTGCCAGCAATCATGTAAGCACTGTCCTGCAGATATTTACAGGGAGCGGGAAGGGGAGCCCAAGGCTGGATCGGGGTACACAGAACCAAGACTCCACGCTAGAACAGGGGAGCAGCAGTTAAGGGCCTGGGCTTTGACTCTCATGGGACAGGCCTGGGTTTCGTTCTAGACTTTGCCACTTACAGAGGCATGTGGCTGGTTCATGTGGTCATAGAAACGGTGGCTATAAGGGAACCCGAGCCTGAGGGTCTAGGCTGAATGGAGAAGGGCTGAAAGAAGAGATGATGAGGTCTAGAGGCCAGAGAGGGGAGTTTTTTGAGGGAACCCATACGGGGGAAGGCCTAGGGAGGAGGTATAGGGCATGAGGCAAGCCCCCAGTGAGCTAGAAGTAGGGGCGTGTAGACTGGACCCCTAACTGCTCCGGGCCCCCTGACGGTCTAACTCTGCCCCCACAGCTTCATCACCAAGCGGAAACGAGAGATCTGTACCAACCCCGACAATGACTGGGTCCAAGAGTACATCAAGGATCCCAGACTTCCTCTTCTGCCTTCCAGGAGGTTGGCTTAGGTTAACATCACCAGATGGGAGGAAGGTCAACCCCGGATCCACAACTCGCCCTGGAGGTCAGGCCTCCAATGGAGCCCAAGTTCAACGGGGCAGAGAGAAAGGTGTAACCCTGTGAAAATGCGGGCAACCTTGTGGTCTGAATGACAAGAGTCACCTTCAGAGAAAGAGGCCAGAGATTCAAAAAAGTAAAGCATTTTGAATATATTCTCAGCCTCCGCAGGAAATGCCAAGGTTGAGGGGGAGGGCAGGGATACATTAACGCTCAGCACTTTCACATCCTCCTCCTTGTTCTACTTCAGACCCTCACCTCCCTCCGATGCACCAGCCCGTCCTGAATGATCACGTCCCGCTTCCCAACAGCCAAACCACTTCCGGCTCTCTCTGGCCTCCTGCTCGTTAAGAGACTCACGGGACTCTTGGCATTTCCTGTCCACCCTTATCCTTTCTNATAGTTGATTTACAATGTTGTTAATTTCTGTTATTTAGCAAAGTGATTTGGTTATACATATATATGCATTCTTTTAAAATATTGATTGTTATGGTGTAGCATAGGATATTTTGTTACTTGCAGAATAATTGTCTCACAATGTTGTGTTAGTTCCTGCTGTACAATAATGTGAGTCAGCTGTATGTTTGCATACATCCTCGCCCTCTTGAGCCTCCCTCCCACTCATCATCCCACCACTTTAGGTCATCACAGGGCACTGAGCTGAGCGCCCTAGGTTATACAGTGGCTTCCCACTAGCTACCTGTTTTACACATGAGCAATGGCACCTCACTCCAGTGCTCTTGCCTGGAAAATCCCATGGGCAGAGGAGCCTGGTGGGCTGCAGTCCATGGGGTCGCGAAGAGTCGGACACGACTGAGCGACTTCACTTTCACTTTTCACTTTCATGCATTGGGGAAGGAAATGGCAACCCACTCCAGTGTTCTTGCCTGGAGAATCCCAGGGATGGGGGAGCCTGGTGGGCTGCCGTCTATGGGGTTGTACAGAGTCGAACACGACTGAAGCAACTTAGCAGCAGCAGCAGTATATATATGTCATTGCTACTGTCTCAATTCATCCTGCCTTCTCCTTCCCCTACTGTGTAGGACAGAGCTTTTTTACTTTCATTTAAAGGGTGAAGACATCCAGAGAGGTTAAGAAATTTGCCTGTGATTCAAGTCATTTAGTCAAGACTCCAACCCATGCTGTCTGGCCCCAAAACTTAAATACAAGCCTTTCCCCCTTGCCCTGACTTCTCCTGCTCATCCCTGTATCTCAGCCTCCCACTGACCCCAGCTTCTCTGGTGCCTCTAGGACAGAATCCAGGCTCCCCGACACAGTTCAGAAGGGGTGCAGCCTTCCCCGCCCTCTTGAATATCTTCTTCCTACTTCTTCCTTCCCACCTTGCACTGCGGCTCCTGGAACTGCTCCATCCTCCCATACACGCTGGGCTTCCCCCACCTCAGGCCTCCATATATTTCCTTCTTCCAGATCCCATGACCCCTCTGTCTGCCTAAGTCCTGCTCGTCCTTCAGGAATCAGCTCAGACACCACCTGCTGCGGGACTTCTTCCTCAACCACCCAGGCTGGGTCAGGTGCTCCTCGTTCTGTTCCCATAGCCCCTTGCGTCAAATGCTACTCTATCCCAGACCACATTCTATTGTAGTGTTTATCTTTTCACTTTGCTTTTTCACTCAGACTGGTCTGTAAGGGACACAGGAGTAACGACTGTATCTTCCACGTGTTCTAACTCCCATAGAGCCTGGCTTGTAACAGGAGCTCAATACATGTTTGCCCAGTCAAGTTCATCAGCAAATGTGAATCCCCCAGTCCTTTGTACTTCATGAAGCTCAGTCCAGAGGCTGAAAGATCTACAGAAGATTCATCTTTTTCACTTGTCTGTTACCCATCAAGCTACCATCAATCCCTGCTGACAGATGGCTTTGCCATCAGAAGAACGGACAAAATGCAAGAGATGGGAGATGGAGGTGGGGAGCCATGAGCTCCCTCTCTGCCTTCTTAACTCAGCTTTCAATGTCATTCCCTCAGAAATTCCTGAGTCAGTGAACTCCCCGCCCACCTGCTGCCTGAAGTATCATGAGAAAGTATTGCCGAGAAAACTGGTGGTGGGATACAGACAGGCCCTCAACTGTTACCTGCCAGCAATCATGTAAGCACTGTCCTGCAGATATTTACAGGGAGCGGGAAGGGGAGCCCAAGGCTGGATCGGGGTACACAGAACCAAGACTCCACGCTAGAACAGGGGAGCAGCAGTTAAGGGCCTGGGCTTTGACTCTCATGGGACAGGCCTGGGTTTCGTTCTAGACTTTGCCACTTACAGAGGCATGTGGCTGGTTCATGTGGTCATAGAAACGGTGGCTATAAGGGAACCCGAGCCTGAGGGTCTAGGCTGAATGGAGAAGGGCTGAAAGAAGAGATGATGAGGTCTAGAGGCCAGAGAGGGGAGTTTTTTGAGGGAACCCATACGGGGGAAGGCCTAGGGAGGAGGTATAGGGCATGAGGCAAGCCCCCAGTGAGCTAGAAGTAGGGGCGTGTAGACTGGACCCCTAACTGCTCCGGGCCCCCTGACGGTCTAACTCTGCCCCCACAGCTTCATCACCAAGCGGAAACGAGAGATCTGTACCAACCCCGACAATGACTGGGTCCAAGAGTACATCAAGGATCCCAGACTTCCTCTTCTGCCTTCCAGGAGGTTGGCTTAGGTTAACATCACCAGATGGGAGGAAGGTCAACCCCGGATCTACAACTCGCCCTGGAGGTCAGGCCTCCAATGGAGCCCAAGTTCGATGGGGCAGGGAGAAAGGTGTAACCCTGTGAAAATGCGGGCAACCTTGTGGTCTGAATGACAAGAGTCACCTTCAGAGAAAGAGGCCAGAGATTCAAAAAAGTAAAGCATTTTGAATATATTCTCAGCCTCCGCAGGAAATGCCAAGGTTGAGGGGGAGGGCAGGGATACATTAACGCTCAACACTTTCACATCCTCCTCCTTGTTCTACTTCAGACCCTCACCTCCCTCCGATGCACCAGCCCGTCCTGAATGATCATGTCCCTCTTCCCAACAGCCAAACCACTTCCGGCTCTCTCTGGCCTCCCGCTCGTTAAGAGACTCACGGGACTCTTGGCATTTCCTGTCCACCCTTATCCTTTTTCTAGACCTCTTTTTTCTTCTATTATGCTAGACCTCTTTTTTCTTCTATTATGCTTTTCTTTTAAAACCTAACCTTTTTGGACTTCCCTGGTGGTCCAGTGGCTAGGACCCCACGCTCCCAGTGCAGGGGGCCCAGGTTCAATCCCCGGTCAGGGGACTAGATCCCACATGTTGCAACTAAAAAACCCCTCATGCCGCAACTAAGACCCAAGGCAGCCAAATAAATAAAAATTAAAAACAAAATCCTAAACTTTTCTTATGGGACTAGTCAAATGCTAATTTTTTTTGTCCCTGTTTCTGAGGCTTTGTTGAATTCCCCGATATTGGGTCTTCCCCAGGGTGATGTGGGTGTAGATGGTGCTGAAACAAAGGAGGAGGTGTCAATCCCTAGGTCGCTCCCACTGCAAGCTCTGTAGGACAGGGAAGGGCATTTGGCTAGGCTGGGGGTAAAAGTCCTGGTCCAAAACTCAACCATTCAGTAAACACAATTTCCTTTATTGCCAACTTTGTTTCTAACTCCCTGCCTCCTTTCTGCTGGGATGGCAGAAACTTAATCTCAGTTTTTTCAGGGTCCNGATCCCATAGGCTGCAATAAAGATTGAAGAGCCTGCGTGCTGTAACCAAGACTCAGCACAGCCAAATAAATTAATTAGAAATAAATAATAAAAGTAGATATTAGCCATAACAATCTCTGCTTTAAAAATCCACTGGCGAGAGACTTCTCTGGTAGTCCACTGGTTAAGAATCTGCCTGCCAATATAGAGAACACGTGCTTGATCCCTGGTTCCACAAAATGTCATATGCCACGGGCAACTAAACCCCATGGGGCAACTAAGCCCCAACTACTGAGGCCCCTGCACCGTAATGAAAAGTGGCCCCTGCTCACCGTAACTAGAGAAAGCCCAAGGACAGCAATAAAGACCCAACACAGCCAAAAATAAATAGATAGATAGGCAAAAAATTTTTAAATCCACTGGCCATTTCCTAACAGAAAAAATTAATCTCTTCCTGGCCTGACTTTCTTCCCAAGACCTGGGACCCTTGGGCATCTCCCCTCTACTCTCTCACAACTCCACACCAACTCTCACGCTGACCATGAAAAACTCTCAAGCCTATTTCTTTCCTTTGCAGAAAAAATAGCCCTCTCTAGACAACAGAGGTAGGGTGGGATAAGGCAGGGAGTCTCCCCTTTTTAAATCAGATATGCCCATTATGCACCTTTTCCCCAAACCCAAAAGTAATTCCCTCTCTAAGAAGATTTTAGCCTTCATTTTAGACCAATCAGCTCAACTTTAACCAGCTCTCCTGAGACAACATTTCTGTACTGCCTCATACATTTCTGTGAATCCTCACAGAGCAAAGTAGGCAGCGTTATTATCCCCACTTCACAGACAAGGAAACTGAGGCTCAGCAAAGTTAAAGAACACAGCCAATGAGTGAATCAACATCCAGGCAAGAACTCAAACCCAGGCGGGCCTTACTCTAAACTCTGTGGCCTCCACCACTGCCCCCCTTGGAGGAGTGGATGTTTCTGTAGCTGGGAGGAAAACCCCACTTTTAAAACAATTCCCAAGTGGCAGGAAAGGCCAGTGTGCTGCAGAGTCACGTGTGGAGCCGGGAGATAAGAACCCCTGACGCTGGGGTCACACCAGCCTCACAGCGCAGCTTCCAGCACTCCTGCTTCTTCTTGAGTCAGGCTCTTCCTTGACCAGAGTTACCACGGCGAACACCAGGGCAAGTCCCGTCCTGCAAACAGTCACCTTGGGGCCAGGCAAACCATCCCCAGACGTCAGAGAGGCAGCTGCAGACTCGAGGCTCTCCCAGACTACCTAATCACCCCTGGCAGGCAGGAACTGTTCCCCCCTGGCTGCCAGGCACCACGGCCTTTCACCTCTACCCAGCAAGGGGCCAAGCCCAGGGGGCCATCAATTCCAACCACCACTGTTTCTTCCCTCCCTCGTGAGAAGAGGTCACCCTAACCTCAGTGACCATGTGCACAGCTGCAGCTATACACCGAGGAGCTGCTGTGTGCCAGGCACTGTACACAGTGACCTCCTCTCGTCTTTCCAGTCCCGGGGCTCAGTAGCAGTCACCCTGTTTTACAGATGAGCAGACCATCTAGCAAGATCGCGGCAGTTTCTTGAATAGCTTCAGCAGCAGAAGCTGGAATTTGAAACTAAGCTTGTGCAACTGCAAATCCTGTGCAATTTCCACTACGCAACACCCTCTCTCGGAGGAGAGAGTAATCTGCCCCTCCTTTCCCAAGGTCCAGACATCAGTCTCCTTCTAGGGGAAACCACAGAAGGCTGTGTTTTGGGGGTCAAAGCACGATTCTAAAAGCTGGTGGGATGAGGGGTTGGGTGAGAGACTGCAGCAAGGATGAGCCTCTGGGTGAGCCATCCCACCCCCGTGAGACCTGGGTCCCTCATTGCACTTAGAGATTAAAGAGACTCTAAGACCAAGCTTGAAATGCCAAGGGACTCCTGGGCACTTCCTGCCAGATGACTCTTTATAAACTGACAGAAAACAAAAATAGTATCCCTCTGGTGGGGAGAAATAAATTGAGAGTTTAGGACTGACATATACATGCTGTTACATTTAAAATAGATCATCAACAAGAACAGGGAACTCTGCTCTATATTCTGTAATAACCTAAACGGGAAAAGATTTTGAAAAAGAAGAGATACATGTATCTGTTTCACTGAATCACTTTGTTGAACATATGAAACATAACATCTTTAATCAGCTGTTGTTCACTCGCTAAGTCATGTCCTTCTCTGAGACTGCAGCACACTAGGCTGCCCTGTCCTTCACTCTCGCCTGAACTTTGTTCAAACTCATGCCCATGGATGCCATCCAACCGTTTGATCCTCTGTTGCCCCCTTCTCCTCCTGCCTTCAGTCTTTCCCAGCATCAGAGTCTAATGAGGCAGCTCTTCGCGTCAGGTGGCCAAAGTATTGGAGCTTCAGCTTCAGCATCAATCCTTCCAGTGAATATTCAGGACTGGTTTCCTTTAGGATGAACTAGTTTGATCTTGCAGTCCAAGGGACTCTCAAGAGTCTTCTCCAACACCACAGTTCAAAAGCATCAGTTCTTAGGCGCTCAGCCTTCTTTATGGTACAACTCTCACATCCATACATGACTGCTGGAAAAACCATCACTTTGACTATACAGACATTTGTCAGCAAAATGGTATTCCAATATAAAATAAAAATTTTTTTAAGAAAAAAATCAACCAAGTTGGGTGAAGGAGTCATGTAAAAAAAGTAATTTTTTTATCAGAAACTTAAAATAAATACTATATATTTTTGAATGGTTATATTGTTTAAAATGATACATGTTGGGGCTTCCCTGGTGCTCCAGTGGTTAATACTCGGTGCTTCCAATGCCGGGAGCCCAGGTTCAACTCTTGGTCAGGGAGTTAAGAGCCTACATGCTCTGCATTGTGGACAAAAAGTAAAAAATAATAACAATAATACAAATTTAAAAAGAATGACTCATGTCAATTTTTCAAAATGTACTTTTGTCCTAAATAAACTCGCATTTTTCCTTTGGGCTCTGCCATGCAGTATGTAGGGCCTTAGTTCCCCTACCATGGATTGCACCCCGCGACCCCTGCATTAAGAGCTTGGAGTCTTAACCACTGGACCGCCAGGGAAGTCCCTAAACTCATGTTTTAAGTGTCTGAAAGATTTTTTTTTTAAAGCACTACCCCTCTTACCCCTACCCCCAGGGCTCCTTTGCATTGCCCTTTCTGATAGGAAGGGAAGGTAATTAATACCAATTTCTCAAGAGCCTCCAGAAGAGAATCTGTACATTTACAAGCATAGATGAGTTTCCTTTTTTCACACACATGTAGCACACTTCAAAAGCTACTCTGTTTCTTGCCTCTTGTATCTTAGAGGTCATTTCATATCTGCACATAAAGAACTACATCATTCTTTTTAGTAGCTGCCTAAAATTCCATTATACGGAAGTGCCAGATTAATCAGCCCCTTGCATGCTCAGGCCCTTCAGTCGTTTTCGACTCTTTGCAGCCCTATGGACTGTAGCCCACCAGGCTCTTCTGTCCATGGAATTCTCCAGGCAAGAATACTGGAGTGGATTGCCATGCCCTCTTCCAGGGGATCTTCTCCACCCGGAAATGGAACAAACATCTCTTGCAGCTCCTGCATTGTAGGCAGAGTCTTTACCACTGAGTCATGGGGGAAGCCCCAGTCAGTCCCTTCCTGATGGAGTGAGGCTGTCTGCAGCCTTGTATATATTAAGTTTGTGCACGTGTGCGTATGAATGTAAGATAGATTCCTAGAAGTAGAATTGCTAGTGCTTATTAAATACAATATGCGCTTTTAAAATTCGAATGGGTTTTGCCAAGCAACCCTCCAGAGAGGTGGCAGTGTGTGTAGACCACTACCAATGAAAGGCAGTGCAGAGAGTGCTTTCCATATGAGAAATGACTGTTGCCTGCAAGAGGCAAGCTAGGGGCAGACAGGCAGGCCTGTGCCTGGCCAGACATTCATCCTGGGACAAGTGACAAAGGTGAGGCAGCACCACCAACAGGCAAGTCACCCATTTCACAGATGACAACACAGGCACTGGGAATTGACAAGCTTCACCCAGGGTCATGGCCTGGGGCCCTGTAAGCATGGGGCAATTTCCAGACAATATCTGTTTCACCTGATCTCACCTCTAATCTCTTGTGCTGACTTAGCAAAAACTTGGAGCACCATCTCCTTTCTATTGTGAACTGAAAGTAGCTGAGCCACTCACGTTTTTTAGGGCTTTCTGAGTCACTGTATTCCCCTCTACAAGAAACTAGGACCTGCTCACACACACACACACACACACACACACACACACACACACACNTCACATTCTGCTCACTGGGCATGGTGGCCAGAGCCCCTGGTCCCTCACTTGCAGCCTCTGCCCCACCACGTGCTCCTGGACCTGAGTCTCAGCGTGTCTTCCCTCCTTTTTAAGCCACCCACCTGGAAGGTTCTGCTCTGGGGTCATCCGGAGCCTCACCAAAATATCCCCAAAACTGGTTTCCTCCAGCATCTCAGTGACTGCAAGCTGTCAGGAAGCTCAGCCCATCCACATGCCCTCTTGAGGACTGAAGGCTGGGGCTGGGTCCCGCCACCTCCTCCAGTTCCCAGCTTCCACTGAATTTCTCCCTTCACACGCAGGGCCCTCATCTCCCCAAAGTAACCCCTCTGTGAGTTATTGGGTGTTAACAGATGTTTACTGGAAATCTGGGCATATGATAGGTTCTGAATGTAGCACAGAATAATTTGGGTGAGAACCTAGAATTAGATATTAGGGACTTCCTGGTGGTCCAGTGGCTAGGACTCTGTGCCTCCAACACAGGATGTCTGATCCCGGTTCAATCCCTGGTCAGGGAACTCAATTCCACACGCCACAACTAAGTTCATATGCTGCAGCTAAGAGTTTCATCGCAGCAACTACAGATCCCATAGGCTGCAATAAAGATTGAAGAGCCTGCGTGCTGTAACCAAGACTCAGCACAGCCAAATAAATTAATTAGAAATAAATAATAAAAGTAGATATTAGCCATAACAATCTCTGCTTTAAAAATCCACTGGCGAGAGATTTCTCTGGTAGTCCACTGGTTAAGAATCTGCCTGCCAATATAGAGAACACGTGCTTGATCCCTGGTTCCACAAAATGTCACATGCCACGGGCAACTAAACCCCATGGGGCAACTAAGCCCCAACTACTGAGGCCCCTGCACCGTAATGAAAAGTGGCCCCTGCTCACCGTAACTAGAGAAAGCCCAAGGACAGCAATAAAGACCCAACACAGCCAAAAATAAATAGATAGATAGGCAAAAAATTTTTAAATCCACTGGCCATTTCCTAACAGAAAAAATTAATCTCTTCCTGGCCTGACTTTCTTCCCAAGACCTGGGACCCTTGGGCATCTCCCCTCTACTCTCTCACAACTCCACACCAACTCTCACGCTGACCATGAAAAACTCTCAAGCCTATTTCTTTCCTTTGCAGAAAAAATAGCCCTCTCTAGACAACAGAGGTAGGGTGGGATAAGGCAGGGAGTCTCCCCTTTTTAAATCAGATATGCCCATTATGCACCTTTTCCCCAAACCCAAAAGTAATTCCCTCTCTAAGAAGATTTTAGCCTTCATTTTAGACCAATCAGCTCAACTTTAACCAGCTCTCCTGAGACAACATTTCTGTACTGCCTCATACATTTCTGTGAATCCTCACAGAGCAAAGTAGGCAGCGTTATTATCCCCACTTCACAGACAAGGAAACTGAGGCTCAGCAAAGTTAAAGAACACAGCCAATGAGTGAATCAACATCCAGGCAAGAACTCAAACCCAGGCGGGCCTTACTCTAAACTCTGTGGCCTCCACCACTGCCCCCCTTGGAGGAGTGGATGTTTCTGTAGCTGGGAGGAAAACCCCACTTTTAAAACAATTCCCAAGTGGCAGGAAAGGCCAGTGTGCTGCAGAGTCACGTGTGGAGCCGGGAGATAAGAACCCCTGACGCTGGGGTCACACCAGCCTCACAGCGCAGCTTCCAGCACTCCTGCTTCTTCTTGAGTCAGGCTCTTCCTTGACCAGAGTTACCACGGCGAACACCAGGGCAAGTCCCGTCCTGCAAACAGTCACCTTGGGGCCAGGCAAACCATCCCCAGACGTCAGAGAGGCGGCTGCAGACTCGAGGCTCTCCCAGACTACCTAATCACCCCTGGCAGGCAGGAACTGTTCCCCCCTGGCTGCCAGGCACCACGGCCTTTCACCTCTACCCAGCAAGGGGCCAAGCCCAGGGGGCCATCAATTCCAACCACCACTGTTTCTTCCCTCCCTCGTGAGAAGAGGTCACCCTAACCTCAGTGACCATGTGCACAGCTGCAGCTATACACCGAGGAGCTGCTGTGTGCCAGGCACTGTACACAGTGACCTCCTCTCGTCTTTCCAGTCCCGGGGCTCAGTAGCAGTCACCCTGTTTTACAGATGAGCAGACCATCTAGCAAGATCGCGGCAGTTTCTTGAATAGCTTCAGCAGCAGAAGCTGGAATTTGAAACTAAGCTTGTGCAACTGCAAATCCTGTGCAATTTCCACTACGCAACACCCTCTCTCGGAGGAGAGAGTAATCTGCCCCTCCTTTCCCAAGGTCCAGACATCAGTCTCCTTCTAGGGGAAACCACAGAAGGCTGTGTTTTGGGGGTCAAAGCACGATTCTAAAAGCTGGTGGGATGAGGGGTTGGGTGAGAGACTGCAGCAAGGATGAGCCTCTGGGTGAGCCATCCCACCCCCGTGAGACTTGGGTCCCTCATTGCACTTAGAGATTAAAGAGACTCTAAGACCAAGCTTGAAATGCCAAGGGACTCCTGGGCACTTCCTGCCAGATGACTCTTTATAAACTGACAGAAAACAAAAATAGTATCCCTCTGGTGGGGAGAAATAAATTGAGAGTTTAGGACTGACATATACATGCTGTTACATTTAAAATAGATCATCAACAAGGACAGGGAACTCTGCTCTATATTCTGTAATAACCTAAACGGGAAAAGATTTTGAAAAAGAAGAGATACATGTATCTGTTTCACTGAATCACTTTGTTGAACATATGAAACATAACATCTTTAATCAGCTGTTGTTCACTCGCTAAGTCATGTCCTTCTCTGAGACTGCAGCACACTAGGCTGCCCTGTCCTTCACTCTCGCCTGAACTTTGTTCAAACTCATGCCCATGGATGCCATCCAACCGTTTGATCCTCTGTTGCCCCCTTCTCCTCCTGCCTTCAGTCTTTCCCAGCATCAGAGTCTAATGAGGCAGCTCTTCGCGTCAGGTGGCCAAAGTATTGGAGCTTCAGCTTCAGCATCAATCCTTCCAGTGAATATTCAGGACTGGTTTCCTTTAGGATGAACTAGTTTGATCTTGCAGTCCAAGGGACTCTCAAGAGTCTTCTCCAACACCACAGTTCAAAAGCATCAGTTCTTAGGCGCTCAGCCTTCTTTATGGTACAACTCTCACATCCATACATGACTGCTGGAAAAACCATCACTTTGACTATACAGACATTTGTCAGCAAAATGGTATTCCAATATAAAATAAAAATTTTTTTAAGAAAAAAATCAACCAAGTTGGGTGAAGGAGTCATGTAAAAAAAGTAATTTTTTTATCAGAAACTTAAAATAAATACTGTATATTTTTGAATGGTTATATTGTTTAAAATGATACATGTTGGGGCTTCCCTGGTGCTCCAGTGGTTAATACTCGGTGCTTCCAATGCCGGGAGCCCAGGTTCAACTCTTGGTCAGGGAGTTAAGAGCCTACATGCTCTGCATTGTGGACAAAAAGTAAAAAATAATAACAATAATACAAATTTAAAAAGAATGACTCATGTCAATTTTTCAAAATGTACTTTTGTCCTAAATAAACTCGCATTTTTCCTTTGGGCTCTGCCATGCAGTATGTAGGGCCTTAGTTCCCCTACCATGGATTGCACCCCGCGACCCCTGCATTAAGAGCTTGGAGTCTTAACCACTGGACCGCCAGGGAAGTCCCTAAACTCATGTTTTAAGTGTCTGAAAGATTTTTTTTTTAAAGCACTACCCCTCTTACCCCTACCCCCAGGGCTCCTTTGCATTGCCCTTTCTGATAGGAAGGGAAGGTAATTAATACCAATTTCTCAAGAGCCTCCAGAAGAGAATCTGTACATTTACAAGCATAGATGAGTTTCCTTTTTTCACACACATGTAGCACACTTCAAAAGCTACTCTGTTTCTTGCCTCTTGTATCTTAGAGGTCATTTCATATCTGCACATAAAGAACTACATCATTCTTTTTAGTAGCTGCCTAAAATTCCATTATACGGAAGTGCCAGATTAATCAGCCCCTTGCATGCTCAGGCCCTTCAGTCGTTTTCGACTCTTTGCAGCCCTATGGACTGTAGCCCACCAGGCTCTTCTGTCCATGGAATTCTCCAGGCAAGAATACTGGAGTGGATTGCCATGCCCTCTTCCAGGGGATCTTCTCCACCCGGAAATGGAACAAACATCTCTTGCAGCTCCTGCATTGTAGGCAGAGTCTTTACCATTGAGTCATGGGGGAAGCCCCAGTCAGTCCCTTCCTGATGGAGTGAGGCTGTCTGCAGCCTTGTATATATTAAGTTTGTGCACGTGTGCGTATGAATGTAAGATAGATTCCTAGAAGTAGAATTGCTAGTGCTTATTAAATACAATATGCGCTTTTAAAATTCGAATGGGTTTTGCCAAGCAACCCTCCAGAGAGGTGGCAGTGTGTGTAGACCACTACCAATGAAAGGCAGTGCAGAGAGTGCTTTGCATATGAGAAATGACTGTTGCCTGCAAGAGGCAAGCTAGGGGCAGACAGGCAGGCCTGTGCCTGGCCAGACATTCATCCTGGGACAAGTGACAAAGGTGAGGCAGCACCACCAACAGGCAAGTCACCCATTTCACAGATGACAACACAGGCACTGGGAATTGACAAGCTTCACCCAGGGTCATGGCCTGGGGCCCTGTAAGCATGGGGCAATTTCCAGACAATATCTGTTTCACCTGATCTCACCTCTAATCTCTTGTGCTGACTTAGCAAAAACTTGGAGCACCATCTCCTTTCTATTGTGAACTGAAAGTAGCTGAGCCACTCACGTTTTTTAGGGCTTTCTGAGTCACTGTATTCCCCTCTACAAGAAACTAGGACCTGCTCACACACACACACACACACACACACACACACACACACACACTCACCCAGGGGCTATTTCCAACCTGCATGGGCCCACAGAGCCCTGGCCATTCACAGTTCCAAGGTGAATAGCAGTGATTATCCTGGACATTCATCCACCAGCCTAAAGAACCAAAAATCTCAACAGACCCTCTCCAGAGTGACCGCTAGGTGAAGGGCAGTGAGGACTGGAAAGAAGTGAGAGGGACACGTGAGCCAGGAGTGTTCTCATTAGCCATTCTGGAGACAGAAGCAAGCATGGCAAAAACGGTTCTGTCTTTGCACTTGGAAAGTACCTCACACCTACTAACTCACCCCACCTTCACAGAAGTTCCCTGCGTTATACCGGGCAGGGATTCTTATAGCCAGTCCCCATTTGAGAGATGTTAAACAGGAACTATGACTTTCCTACTGCTAGAGATGTAAAGAGACTAGAGGCAGAACCTAGGATTAAGAGGCTTAATCCTGGCCACATCCTGTTGTGAACTTGTGGTGAGCAATCTCCTGCAATACACGTCCACAAAAACCATCCCTTGCCTTCCCACATGCAAAACGAGCCACTCTGTCCCTAGAAACATTGTTAGAGGCCCTCCAGTGCATGCACAGACATGAATTCCTTTCTCTGGGTCCTCGTCTTTGTTTCAGCGCCACATATACATCCTTTGTATGTACATCCAAGAAGACTCTTGGGATATTTCTGATGGATGGGTTTGCACTCTAAGTTCCTGGTATGGCCTCTGGAGCATGAAAGTGAAAGTGAAGTCACTCAGTTGTGTCCAACTCTTTGCAACCCCATGGACTGTAGCCTACCAGGCTCCTCAGTCCATGGAATTTTCTAGGCAAGAGTACTGGAGTGGGTTGCCATCTCCTTCTCCAGGGGATCTTCTCAGCCCAGGGATCGAACCCAGGTCTCCCGCATTGCAGGCAGACGCTTTACCGTCTGAGCCAGCAGTGCTGAATAAAAAATGTGTTTCTTCAGGGACTTCCCTGGTGATCCAGGGGTTAAGACTCCACTCTTCCAATGCAGACAGCACAGGTTCCATCCCTGGTCAGGGAACTAGGATCCTACATGCTACACAAACCAAAAAAAAAAAAAGTTTCTTTATTGTATTTCTTCTGCTATATTTAAAATAGATAACCAACAAAGACCTACTGCTATAGCACGGGGAACTCTGCTCAATGTTTTGCAGCAGCCTGGATGGGAGGGGAGCTTGAGGGAGAAGGGATACATGTATATGTATGCCTAGTCCCTTCCCCATTCACCAGAAACTGTTACAACATTGTTAATCGGCTATACTCCAATACAAAATAAAAGGTTTTGGCTTTTTTTTTTTTAAGTGTGTTTCTTGGTTGGACGAAGGATAGATAGATAGATGGATAGGTGAATGGGTGGATGGTTGGGTGGGGTATTGGTTTAATATGTTTCTTGTCTGTTTTTTAAGTTCCTTCCACAGTATCCATTCTCCCTTCCAAATATCATCTTGATATCCTTTTGTAGCCTTATTTCTCCTCCATGGTATACATTCTCAGTGGTACTGCAAATCACAAAGTTCTGTCCTCTCCCAGGGAAGAAGCAAGCAAATGACGCCAGCTTAGCAGTTTACCCTCCCTCCCCTAGGACTCTGAATCTTTAATAGATTGAGATGTGGACAGGAAAAATGGCTGGGTGCATTTATGTCAACAGTGGTACCCTGATGAGACTGTCCAGTAGTACTGCTGCCCAGATACCCTGGTTTCTCACTTGTCCTTTTTCCAAGTCAGGTTCTCCAATGCTCTATCCATTCTGTGAACTACTCAGCATTGCCCCCAGTACAATACCCTCCTACTTAAGTTAGCCAGAGTTGTTTTCTACACTAAGAAACAAAGAATTTTATTTTTTATTATTTTATTTGTTTTGGGCTGTACTGGATCTTCACTGCCATGAGGGCTTTTTTCTCTAGTTGCAGCCAGCGGGGGCTACCCTCAAGGTGCAGTGCACGGGCTTCTCATTGCTATGGCTTCTCCCGTTGTGGAGCACGGGCTCTAGGGAGCNACTGGAAAGAAGTGAGAGGGACACGTGAGCCAGGAGTGTTCTCATTAGCCATTCTGGAGACAGAAGCAAGCATGGCAAAAACGGTTCTGTCTTTGCACTTGGAAAGTACCTCACACCTACTAACTCACCCCACCTTCACAGAAGTTCCCTGCGTTATACCGGGCAGGGATTCTTATAGCCAGTCCCCATTTGAGAGATGTTAAACAGGAACTATGACTTTCCTACTGCTAGAGACGTAAAGAGACTAGAGGCAGAACCTAGGATTAAGAGGCTTAATCCTGGCCACATCCTGTTGTGAACTTGTGGTGAGCAATCTCCTGCAATACACGTCCACAAAAACCATCCCTTGCCTTCCCACATGCAAAACGAGCCACTCTGTCCCTAGAAACATTGTTAGAGGCCCTCCAGTGCATGCACAGACATGAATTCCTTTCTCTGGGTCCTCGTCTTTGTTTCAGCGCCACATATACATCCTTTGTATGTACATCCAAGAAGACTCTTGGGATATTTCTGATGGATGGGTTTGCACTCTAAGTTCCTGGTATGGCCTCTGGAGCATGAAAGTGAAAGTGAAGTCACTCAGTTGTGTCCAACTCTTTGCAACCCCATGGACTGTAGCCTACCAGGCTCCTCAGTCCATGGAATTTTCTAGGCAAGAGTACTGGAGTGGGTTGCCATCTCCTTCTCCAGGGGATCTTCTCAGCCCAGGGATCGAACCCAGGTCTCCCGCATTGCAGGCAGACGCTTTACCGTCTGAGCCAGCAGTGCTGAATAAAAAATGTGTTTCTTCAGGGACTTCCCTGGTGATCCAGGGGTTAAGACTCCACTCTTCCAATGCAGACAGCACAGGTTCCATCCCTGGTCAGGGAACTAGGATCCTACATGCTACACAAACCAAAAAAAAAAAAGTTTCTTTATTGTATTTCTTCTGCTATATTTAAAATAGATAACCAACAAAGACCTACTGCTATAGCACGGGGAACTCTGCTCAATGTTTTGCAGCAGCCTGGATGGGAGGGGAGCTTGAGGGAGAAGGGATACATGTATATGTATGCCTAGTCCCTTCCCCATTCACCAGAAACTGTTACAACATTGTTAATCGGCTATACTCCAATACAAAATAAAAGGTTTTGGCTTTTTTTTTTTTAAGTGTGTTTCTTGGTTGGACGAAGGATAGATAGATAGATGGATAGGTGAATGGGTGGATGGTTGGGTGGGGTATTGGTTTAATATGTTTCTTGTCTGTTTTTTAAGTTCCTTCCACAGTATCCATTCTCCCTTCCAAATATCATCTTGATATCCTTTTGTAGCCTTATTTCTCCTCCATGGTATACATTCTCAGTGGTACTGCAAATCACAAAGTTCTGTCCTCTCCCAGGGAAGAAGCAAGCAAATGACGCCAGCTTAGCAGTTTACCCTCCCTCCCCTAGGACTCTGAATCTTTAATAGATTGAGATGTGGACAGGAAAAATGGCTGGGTGCATTTATGTCAACAGTGGTACCCTGATGAGACTGTCCAGTAGTACTGCTGCCCAGATACCCTGGTTTCTCACTTGTCCTTTTTCCAAGTCAGGTTCTCCAATGCTCTATCCATTCTGTGAACTACTCAGCATTGCCCCCAGTACAATACCCTCCTACTTAAGTTAGCCAGAGTTGTTTTCTACACTAAGAAACAAAGAATTTTATTTTTTATTATTTTATTTGTTTTGGGCTGTACTGGATCTTCACTGCCATGAGGGCTTTTTTCTCTAGTTGCAGCCAGCGGGGGCTACCCTCAAGGTGCAGTGCACGGGCTTCTCATTGCTATGGCTTCTCCCGTTGTGGAGCACGGGCTCTAGGGAGCGCAGGCTTCAAGAGCTGTGGCAAGTGGGGCTCAGCAGTTGTGGCGCAAGGGCTTAGTTGTCGCACAGAACATGGGATCTTCCTGGACCAGGGATCAAACTCGTGCTTCCTGCACTGGCAGATGGATTCTTAACCACTGAGCCACCAGGGAAGCCCCAAAGAATTTTACATGTCACAGACATAGAAATGAATGGAAAGGTAGGGGGGTGGTGTGGAGAAATGGAAGGAGTGAGGAGGGAGTGAAGTGAAAGGACCGACCAGTACGGCCCACACAAGGACTTCACAAGCTAAGTAGTAAGGTGAGTCCCTTCCCTTGGAAGGGAAGGAAGGAGAGATGATAAGATGACCTCTCAGCCTTACCTGCAGGAAAAGTGATGTGAATCAATTTTAGGGGCATTAGGACACATACCCCCAACTCTCCTCCAGGATACCACAAATCCTCTAGTTTTATAGCTCTTAACCGAGAACGGCCTCAGAAACAATACTGTTAAACCTCCACTCCCTAGACGAGGAAACGGAGGGTCACAAAGGGCAGAGGTCTGCCAACATCCCACAGCGAGGTCTGGAGCTGAACTGGGGCCAGAGCCCAGATCTCCTAAATCCCTGTCCCCGCCTTTTTGTCATTGCCCAGAGCTGCCTCTTTCAAGAGTGACTCAGGTGCAGAATTTCCAAATCCCATTTTGAGAAAATTCCCCAAGGGGATTTCCTCGAGAATGTCTCCGGAGGTCTTAAGGTCCCTCTCTCTGTGGCCTGAATGTTCTGCGGCCAAGGGTGGGTGGGGGGCAGCCTGGAAAAGAAACAGAAGACTGCAGACCCCCAGCCCCAGGCATAGATGCGACAGGCAAGAGATCAAGGGGCCTCTCAGAACCAGCTCTTGAAAGGGGGCAGAATCCAGACCACAGCCACAGAGCCCTGTGAGATTCTGAAACTTGTGTTACTTCCTTTGTCAATCTGTCTGTGAAACTCTTTGAAAACGGGGTCTGTGTGCCGGCCTGCAGGGCCAGCCAGGAAAGGGGAAGTGGGGACCAGGTCTCACCCAGCGGCCAGGCTCAGAGAGCGAGAAATCCAGGGCCTGAGTCTCTGAAATCTGCCACACAGAAGGCAGGAAAGGTCAAGGCAGGCCTGAGCCATTACCGTTTTTTGTGTGCTTTCTGCCTAATAACGAAATAACGCCTGAAATATCTAGCAATGCCTAAAATATCCAGCACAGTGCCGCACAGCTAGTGGAAAATCACTGTCAATTTCCCTCGCCTGCCCCCATGTCTCCTGACGCTGAGCTGAGATAATACCTCCCCTGAGCAGGGGTAGGGTTGGGGGCTGGGTACCATGAGGGAGGAAACTCTGGAGCCTGACATTTGGGAGAACAGAGAGAAGGCATTTGCTTTCTTTATGTGCTAGTGCCAGGACTGGTGATGGGCAGTCAACAGGTTGCCTCCTTTCATCCTCTGGGGTGTCCCAGGAGCTAGGAGTTTCTGCCCTGTTACTACTAGAAAGGAAACCAAAGTGTAGATGAATTAATAACTCGACCAAAGACATACAGAGAGTAAATGATCTGTTTGATTTCAGCCCCAAGTTTGTCCCCGCCTTCGCCAGGCTTTCTCCTAGGGTGTAGGGACGGCGGAAGGGGGCTCAGAAAGTGAGCACAGAGAAAGGGAAGCCTCCGACAAACACACGGAGTAAAACAAAGAACAGACTCCCAAGGGTCAGGAGGAGGAGGCCCTGAAATCACCCCGTCCCCCATCCCCAGCAATTTTGGAAGAACTGATCCTTCTGTCCTCCACGGCGCCTTGCGGTGGGCTCCTCCAGTCCCACCCTCCCAACCTGCCCCGAAGTGAAAAGGGTGAGCACATGAGCAAACACACCACCTGTGGTCTCCAGCCGCAGTAAACAAGCAGGGCGCACACAGCCCCTGTCCTGTGTGGCGAAGGCGCGAGCAGAGGGAGGCTGCAAAGCTGCAGCGCTCCGACCTCGCTGTGGTTGAAACCAGAGAACGGGTGTCATGGTGGGTGACCTGACTGTGAAATGTTCCAGGGGATGGGGAAGGGAAGGGTGGCCCAGAACAGGATGACAGGACGAGCAAACCGCAGCTGGGTCAACAGGAGACACCATGCAGGGCCAACAGGAGACACCATGCAGGGCCCCCTGGGGCTCCTGAGCACAAGGCTTTCTGTGTCCCCCGTTTCTTTGATTAACGGCCTTCATGACTTTCTCTGAATTCCACTGGGCAGATTCAGGCAGCTGTTAATTTAGGGAAGGGAGGGGATGAGAGATCAGGGAGAAACAGTCAAGAGCAGCCTTGGGGCAAGGTCCTGGTTCCCCATCAAGGGATACACACAATATCTTTGAGCTGTTTTGCAAATACTGAAACCCTCTGCAGGAGGGAGAAGTATGGCCTGCTGCCCACTAAGCCTGGAGACCCCAGACCCGTTGGACCTGAAGGTTGATGATGCTGACTCCTCCTTACCTCACTACCAACCCATCAGAAGAATGTCCAAGAGCTGATCAAGCGCTCTTTCAACAATTCCTATAAAACTTCTCATTATCTTCCCCAAGTGGTTTTGAAGGCATGAGCCTGCCATGGTTCCATTTGCCTAGAAGTGATAAATCAATTATTTTCTACTTCACAAAAAGCTGTCTTGGAGATTCAGAACCAGTACACAGAGAAGCTGAGCTTTTGGCATCAAAGGACAGGGCAGAATGGAGCAGGAAAACTCTTGAATAGGGGTTCAGATCCCGCTCCCATCTGGGCAAACTCCCTGCATCAACTGGGAGGCCTCCCCTTCACCTTCACACTGCCGCCCCTAGAGGCCGTCACCCTCACTAACTGAGCACCTACCCCGGGAGGCCCTGCAGACACAGCGGGAGACAGCAGCGCACTGGCTTAAGCAGGAGATATTCACTCGTGTTAAGGAGGGTGCAGAAGAAAAACACAATCAGAGAGCAAATCTCCAATTTGTTGCCTTGCTGTTTGGTCGCTCAGTTGTGCCCAACTCTTTTGAGACTCCATGGACTGCAGCCCACCAGGCTCCTCTGTCCAGGGAGTTTCCCAGGCAAAAAGACTGGAGTGGGTTGCCATTCCCTTCACCAGGGGATCTTCCCGATCCAGGGATGGAACCTGTGTCTCCTGACTTGGCAGGCGGACTGTTCACCACTGAGCCATCAGGGAAGCCCCCTCTCTAACTTGTGGTTGGAGACAATTAAGGGTCATCCAGAGAAAATGACTTTGCTGCCGACTTCTCTCAGGGCCCCCCGACTGGGATTCCTAGAGGATGGAGGGAATTTCCCTGCTCTGGACATTATTTATTTTTATTTTTTTAATGTCCACCAGAAAAGCCAGAGCCGCTCCCCACACAGTCACGGGGGCGGGGAACTCCAGGTCAGAGCAAAGCTTCGGAATCCAGAGGAGATGGGGTTTCACTTTCTTTGCCTGCCTCTGGTTTCCTAACGTCACAGTGTTAGGCTGGGCAGGCGGCCAGTTTAACTAAAGAAAGAGAAAAGGAAAGATTGGGCCAGAAGGGCCGAGGAGGGGCCATACTCGGCTGAGGGCAGTGTGCGTCTGTTTTCCTTCAGGACAGAGAACCAGCTGTCTGAACTTGAGAGGCCCATCAAGGATCCTGCTGTGTCTATGAACCTCTTACATGCAAAATGATGTATGGCTGTGTCTGGGTCGGTCTCCACGTGTTTGTGGAAAGCGTTCACAGATTCTTAGTATCCATACTTCCCTTCGTCCCTCTGCGGGGCTCCGCCTCTCCGCCTTCGGCCCACCCTCGGCGGGCGCCCCTCTCATCCCCGCAGTCAGGAAGGCGCCCTTCCCGCCTAGACCGAGGGGCCAGGGTGGAGGGCGAGGTCCGGACAGAGGGGCATCTAGAGGGAAGGGGGCGCCCCCTGCGGNGTGTGTGTGTGTGTGTGTGTGCGCTCAGTCGTGTCTGACTTCTTTGCGACCCCATGGACTGTAGCCCACCAGGCTCATCTGTCCATGGAATTTCTCAGGCAAAAATACTGGAGTGGGCAGTCATTTCCTCCTCCAGGGGATATTTCCAACCCAAGGATCAAACCTGAGTCTTTTACATTCCCTGCATTGGCAGGCAGATTCTTTTACCACTGTGCCGCCTGAGAAGCCCATATGTATATACAGATAGATATAAATTTATCTATACATATATATTTGAATCACTTTGCTGTACACCTAAAATGAACACAATTTGTAAATCAACTGTGGTTCATTTTTTAAGTCAGTCTGAAAAACAAGAAATACTTGGGTTCAAGCCCCACTTCCTGCTGTGTGATCTGAGGACCTTAATGACCTCTTCTGAGGCTTAGCATTCACTTCTATAAAAGGAGAATAATAACCATCCTGCCTCAAAGTCTTCAAAAGGAAGAAAAGAGACAAGTTCTCCCCATTCTGGGTGATTCAGTCCCCCTCAGCCGCCAAGTTACATATGTGACAGTAGCTAGCAAGAAACATCCTTGGTATAAGATTACATTTTTAAAATTACACTTTTTAAAATGTGTTTGCCTCTTTTAGATAACTCAGAAGTCAACTTCAGCCCAGCTCAAACTGTCACTAATTCTGAATTACCCAAACAGGAATTGATGAACATCGACTGTATCTAATGCTTTGAAACAGAAGGAGGACCTCGGGTCTAATCCAGACCACCACTTGGGTTCAGTTTCAAGGATGCCCCAATGACGCAGCTCATCACGATGAGCAGTAGTTCATGGACGGAGCACTGCAGTGGGAACCAGGGCACCCAGGCTCCATCTAGTCGTTCTGCCCCTCCTCCTGCCCCCGGGGGAAGCAGCTCCCGGACCTCTGGGAGGACCAGGGAGCGCCCTGGCCGACAAAGCCCAGGCTGTCTGCGGNGGCACCCAGGCTCCATCTAGTCGTTCTGCCCCTCCTCCTGCCCCCGGGGGAAGCAGCTCCCGGACCTCTGGGAGGACCAGGGAGCGCCCTGGCCGACAAAGCCCAGGCTGTCTGCGGTGGAAGAAATTTTCTGCCACTGCGGCTTGAGCTGGTTCTTCTCGAGGGCCAAGAGGGAAGTATGATGAGCTCACTCTGGATGCGAAGGCCGTGAGAAGAGAGACACACACACTCACTCAAACACACACACTCTCTCTCTCTCTCATACACACATATATTTCCGGAGGCTATTTCAGTTTTCTTTTCCGTCTTGTGCAATTTCACTGATGATATCAGCAGCCGTGTGTGGTGCTATTTGGAAACTCCCCGAGGGGGGGCGCCCCGTCTGCCCGCCTGCCTGCCTATAAAGGGCAGCTGGCGCCCTGCAAAGGGCCAGCCGGAGCTGCAGAGGATCAGCACGTGGATCGCCCCAGCCTCTGCCCACAGCTACCATGAAGGTCTCCTCCGCTGCCCTCGCTGTCCTCCTGACGGTGGCCGCCGTCTGTGCTCCTGCGTCTGCATCCCCATGTAAGTCCAAGTCCTGACCACCACAGTCCCCGGGACCAGCCCTTAGACTCGCCCGGATCTCGCCCTCTTTTCTTTCCTTTATATATATATTTTTTAATTATTTATTTATTTTGGCTTATTTATTTGGGTCTTCATTGCCGCACGGGCTCTTCTCCAGTTGTAGTAAGCAGGGGGCTTCTCTCTAGTTGCAGTGCTTTGCATTCCAGTGGCTTGAGGAGAGCAGGCTCTAGGGTGCCTGGGCTCAGTACTTGCGGCTCCTGGGCTCTAGAGCACAAACTCAGTAGTTGTGGTGCCCGGGTTTAGTTGCCCCATGGGTATGTGGGATCTTCCAAGACCAGGGGTTGAACGTGTGTCTCTTGCATTAGCAGGGAGATTCGTTACTACTAAGGCACCAGGGAAGCCCTCGCCCTCTTTTCAGCTGCAGCCTTTATGCCATTGACTCCTATGATTCATATTCTTCTGCATTGCTTTACTCAGATGTCCAGCTGTCCAGTTTAGATCTCTAAGCCACTGCATGGCAGGGACCCCTCTGATCAATTTATCTGTGTCCTCAAGGTCTACACCCCAAGCCGTGCAGGTGCTCACTGAGTATGGACTGGGGTTACTAACAGGCAAAGGCTGCTCGAGCTGACCTGCAAACACCACTAACTCATGTTTGTCATCACCAGCAGGGTTTCTAAGACATTTCTAAACACTTGACTAAAATCCTCCTGGGACACTCATACTTTCCCCGTTTCATAGATTTAGAGGACAGATAACAACATCTAATTAAATGTCTGCTACGGATCAAATATTGTGCTGATTGCCTTGCATATCTCATCTTACTTAATATTTGCATCTAATCTTTGAGTAACTGTCCTTGACAGTCCAGAGAGGTTAAGTAACCTGTTCAGGGTCACGCAGCTAGGAAAAGTGGTGTTCAAATCCAGTTCTTCTTGGCTCTGAAACACTACTACTCTGTTCAGAAATGGCAACTGACCCTTCCCGGGGGCATCCTGAAATCACTGACCAACAAAAAGTCGTCCTCCTCTCAGCAGCTTCAGTCAGAGGCTCCCACGATGCAGTAAGCATCTTCAGGCCCCTCTTTGGTGTCCTGGCTGAGTCATGAAGTCTGAGTTTTAAAAACCTCCCCACAACCCAGCCTAGGTCTCAAAGAAACCAAGTTTTGAATCCACCGAGGATCCTAGGAGGGTAAGAATAAGGGTGGAGGGACTAAGACCAGCCCAGAGGAGACCCAGCCTGCCCTGAGAGCCCAAGGCATGGGGCTGTGGTGTAGAAAGGAGGCCAGCTGGCCTCAAGGGTTAGGTGAGAGAATCCCCACTCTGGCACTGTGTGTCCACGGCTAAGTGTCTTTACCCCTCCGCGCCTCAGCATCAGCCAAGGGAGGAAAATAGTCTGCTGGAGATAAATCCTATAAAGCGCCCAGCCAGTACCCACTGTGCACTGGTGATGGATCCAGGAGTCTCCTTCTTTCCTTCTCCCAGATGCCTCGGACACCACTCCCTGCTGCTTTGCCTACCTCTCCCGCCCGCTGCCCCGAAACCACGTCCAGGAGTATTTCTACACCAGCAGCAAGTGCTCCATGCCAGCAGTTGTGTGAGTCTCAGCCCTGTGGAACCCTCGGGGTGGGGCGGGAGGGCGGGGAGGGAGGGAAAACTCCCGCCCCAGAATCAGTCTCCCCTGGCAGGAGCCCTCAGAGGGGGTGCCGGGTCCATTCCCACCCATCCTCCAGCTGCTCAAATAGCTGTGGTTCTGCCCTCTCTGGATTCAAATTCCCCAGCTATCATGGAACAAGCTAGATGTGTTCCTGGAGGAGCACCCCCACCCTGATTCTGATGGGCTAGGTTAGCTCTCTGATCTTTATGGATGTGACTGTTACTTGAACCTGGTCTGCAACATGCCTGAGTGGAGAAGATGGACTCATACATCCCTTCCCAGAAAAGGACCCCACAGTCCCCCACATACCCCCCAATTAAAGCCACCCACAACCTCAGAGGAGCTAGAGAGGACAGGTCAGAGGTCAAGGCCCTAGTTGCAGCATGTTAAAAAAAATAGTTATTGATTGATGAAGAAAAAATAATGAAACGAGATTCTCCTTTAAACATGCAAGCTATGACATTTGGAAAAATTATAATTCTTGCTACCTAGAAAGTTCCTGCTGTGTGTCAAATGTCTTACGTGCATTAGCTCTACATTTTACCATAGCATCCCTCACAGATATGAAGAATTCTCTCGGTGTTTCAGAGAGTGAAACTGAGACCCAGAGAGGTTCGGTGACTTGCTCAATGTTGTACAGTAAGTGAGGGAGGTAGCCTGTTTCTGGAGCCTCCTCTTTCTACGCTAGTAAGATCATTAGCAATAGTTGCTTATGGGGTTTAAGACGATAGAGACTTAAAGAATGAAAATGGGGCAGTCATGAAGTTTTCTGTATAATGAGGACTTTGTTGTTGTTGTTGTTTAGCATTTACTTATTTGTTGGGCCGTACTGAGTCTTAGCTGCTGGCCTGCAGGACCCTTTTAGTTGCAGCATGCCAACTCTTAGTTTTCGGACAGAAAAGCAAAACAGAAAAACCTTCTTTGAGCACCTACTGTGGACAGGCAGAGAGGACTGAACCACCACCCCTGCCCTTCCGGGACTCAGGTGCAGCAATGACCAGGACACCCTACATAAGAACATGACAAGAGGAAAGAAGGAACACGCAGTGCTTCGGGGCACAGCTAAGAGAAGGGATTTAGGGCAAGTTTGCACTGTTTGACTTGGGATCGGACTGAGGGACAGGGTGTATCGGGCAGCAGGGATGTTGCCAGAACTCTCTTTAGGTTTTTGTAGAGTCTCTGTGTTAAAAACCATTGAGGGCCTCAAGGGTCAACACAAAGACTCAAAACTGTGAAATGAGCTAGAGCAGGGAAAGTATAGACAAGAGGGGTCCAGCGGAGAGGCTGTCCACATGAGTGGTGCTGAGGTTGAAGAGAACTTTAAGGGAAGGAGAAACAGGGGTGAAGAAACTTCCGAGGCAGAATCAGCAAGCCTGGGAGGTGATGTGAGGTCAAGAGCAAGGAAGAGAGAGGGCTTGAGGGTGACGCTGAGGTTTCAGCCCACACCTGGAGAGGAGTGAAGCGTGGAGCCCCCTAAAGTCCCAAGGAAGAGCTGTTTTAAAAGGAAAGGACTGGGACTTCCCTAGTGGTCCAGTGGTGAAGACTCTGTGCTTCCAATGCAGGAGGCCTGGGTTCCATCCTTGAGAGGGGAACTAGGATCCCGGGAAGGTGGGGTGAATTAGATTAGGTTTGACATAAATATCCATGTGTAAAATAGAGAGCTGGGGGAACGGCTGTGTAGCACAGGGAGCTCAGCTCGGTGCTCGGTGATGACCTAGGGGGTGGGGTGGTGGGGCGGGGAGAAGTCCAAGAGGGAGGGGATATGTGTGTACATAGAGCTGATTCCCTTCATTGTACGGCAGAAACTGACGCAACCTTGTAAAGCAGTTATACTCCAGTTAAAACAGAAAAAGGACGAAGATGCCAGCACCATGAGCCTCTGGAAGTGTCAGCAGGGAGTGTGAGCTGAAGGGTTAGGAGCTGAGGAAACAGGGCCGGGGCCAGAGGTACGACACTTCTTTAAAGGAGGAGGGGGTCTTCTGATGTCAGAGTGGCATTTCAACCATCTCGGCTGCTCCAGCCAGTCTGTCTTCCCTGGAACCCCGGCTTTTCCACTTAGTAGCTGTGTGAGCTTGGGCTCATCACTTCACCTCTCTGAGCCTCAATTTTCTTTGTCTGCAAAATGGAGGAGAATAGAGCTATTTCCCTCCCTGGGTCAAAGTGAGAATAATAAAGAGAAAAATGAGATTAGACTATCTCTTGGCACACAGGTAGGTGCCTGGAAGGCGTTAACTAATCATCTTTCTCCCCACAAATGTATTCCTAGATACATAGATGTGAAACTTGATGAGCGAATGCAATTCATCCAGTCACTAACTCTTTGGATAAACATTCATTAGGCACCCACAGTGTGCCACACCCGGGGCCAGAGACTTGAGGGAGCAAACGGGAGGAAAGGGCAAGTGTGCTGAGCACACTTGCTCCCCAGGAGGAACAGGTGAAGGTGGAGGGCAGTCGGACCAAGACAGGGTCCCCACAGAAGCGGGGGGCGCGGGGAGAGATGGCCTGGCAAGGGAGGCTGCCGTCCAGTCTCGCATTCATTAGGGAGGAGCAGGAGGCCGGGCACCCCGCCCTCCAGATAGCGGTTTCCTGACCTTTAATTTCCTGGCCACAAGCCAGTAGGGCCGAGGAGAGAGGACAGTGAGCCGGCAGGATTTCCTGTGTGACACCTGGCTGGCTCAGAGCAGGGTCTGCGCCAGAAGCTCCCTCACGACCCCAAACAAGAGGGCAACTCAAAACAGCCCTCTGCTCGATTTCTCTTCTCTGCACGCCAAGAAAGGGGGAGAAAGAGGCCATGGGGTGCTCAGAGCGCCGCTCAGAGAAGGCACAGCAGCTCCCCAGAGCAGGAAAAGGGGCCCAGAGATCCGCATCCTCATCAGACAACCCAAGCCTTCACTTTGTCTGAAAAAAATCCCAGAAAGACGCAGGAAAGCGTCCTGCAGGAGAAGGCAAAGTGAGAAAGGTGCCGGGAGGCAGGGCGAGGTGGAGAGGAAACCGTGAATGAATGGGTGGCCCTGCCGGCCCCTTCCTGGCGCCTCATTGGAAAAGAACCCGCCTGCCAAGCAGCAGATGCAAGTTCGATCCCTGAGTCAGGAAGATCCCCTGGAGGAGGGCGTGGCAACCTGCTCCAGTATTCTTGCCTGGAGAATCCCATGGACAGA